>CABFWB010003607.1:0-56698 GCA_902151455.1 Timema bartmani
ATATCTGGGATGTATGCACTCATTAAATTGTGAACCAAAGATCACTTGTTCAATAGCTTACTAGTATAATTCACAACATGGTGTATACAATTAGTGTATAACTGACAGTTTCTATTCATGCTTAGACACATTAGAGGTGCTATCTTAAACCACATCATTTGAGAAGAACTATACCCAGCTATACTGCTATTGAATTTATTTGTCCTCAGAACTCGGGTGTCAATCTCAGGCTGTTCATCTCTAACATATAATTAAAATAATTTATTGTCTCAACGTAATAATGTCATCTGAAGTTAGGAGGCCGTCATTTGACACAAGAATACAAGTTACACTACCAATAGTAATTTCTTTTCCAAAACATTCTAAATTGTCTGTACACTTTTTTATATTTGTTTTTTTTATTTTTTGACACTGAAAATTAGTAATTACAACTTAAGTAAAATTGTAAATTAATTCGATAACTTCAATAACCATACTGACCTATTTAGCCAAGATATGTAAATATGATTTTACAATGAAAAATGCAATATTGGTTAGTTAAATGCGGCCAAAACATAGTAAGGGACCCTTACACCCAAATAGTGGTCCATCACCGACTACGCTCTTAACCTCAAGCTACATACAGTGGTCTAGTTCCTTCTAGCCAATCATATTGCAAGTTACCTCAACGCAGCTTATTAGTACTGTAAAGTTATTTATTTACTAAGTGAAGAGAGTTCATCTTGACATTATAAGAACGTTAAGTCAGTCTTTATCTTGCTTTAACTAGTATTTTATTTAATGCTAAAATAATACATAATTATGATTTTCACTACATCTTGGTGATGGTCTAGCATACTGGGCGCCAATGTAAAAATGTAATGATTGTTTTTTTACATAAATATTCATTTTTTGGAGTTGTTTAAAAAAATTCATAACAGAGGAACCTTAATTTTTTGTATTCATAAATTTGACTACGTTCTTTATATCTTAAAATAAAAAAAAATAAAAAAATAGCTAACCTAATTTTAGTTGTTTTTTACAATTAAAACATACATTTTAAACTTTATAAAAATAAACAAATTACAGTTCATCTGTTATTATTAAAAAAACTTAGTATTTTAAAGTGAATGTTAATTTTCTATCATTACGGTCTTACACTGGCGTCCAGTTGTCTTGCCAGCGCCTGGGTGTCCGAATCCGCCCTCATGAATCCCTAACAATTTGAAAAGGTACTAAAAACAGACCCTACAATGTAATAATGCTCACAGTTTACCTCCTCCACTAACTTATAGGGAAGGAGAGCTTTCCAGATCTTACTTTCGATAGTAATTTTAATGTTAGATGACTTTTGTAATTGGAAAATAAAAATGTATTAGGGGCCTACACAATTGTATCAAGTGTTTGATTATAAGCTCTAAATAGTGATTCAATGATTTCAAATCATCATAGTTCACAAGTTATAAGAGGGTCATAAGGTAAAGTAAGTTACATATGGTGCTGAAATTTAATATAAAATATTCTTATGAGGTAAAAACAACAAAATATTTAATAATATTTTGAAACCCGCTTTGGTGGGTGTATGGTTTAAGGTGCTACTCTCGTAGACTAGATACCAGATGATGGAGGAATAGAGGTTCAAATCTCAGTTGGGTGTGCTGAAAGTGGTTTTTACTAAATGGTTTTCCACGCAAATGCGAGTACACTTCCTCTAGATATAACCTTCCTCATACACAGAACCATTGACGTAATTGGTATATAGGCGTTTAACCCAGCCGGGTGGCGATACGTGGTGCTACAAAAAAATATTATGAATAATGTCTAGTTATTATAAATTTCAGCCTATACATCATATACTTTGCTTTAACAATGGGACTCAAAAAGCATAAAACAGAAGCTTTACCCCCTATATTATTATTATTATTGTTATTATTATTATTATTATTATTATTATTATTATTATTATTATTATTATTATTATTATTATTATTATTATTATTATTATTAGCACCGCGTCTTACTACTCATTCGGGTTGTACACACTTACGCTAATGTGTAATGGTAGGGTGATTGTGAGATGAAATGGAGGACCTACAGTTTAACGTGGGATCCGAACCACGGTGGAGGCCTGGCATTCCTCACATTCACAAGTTGTTATTATTGACCCCCTATAACTTGTGAACTGTAATTATTTAAAATCATTGAGTACCTATTTATGACTTATAATTGCGTTAAAATTGTAGGTACAATAAAATTTGAATTTGTCGAATGACCTTAAGATATTTCGAGACTTTATGGACATGACTCATTTACACTATGACCCAATTTAAGATATGATTCCCACGGTGCGTCTACGACCAGCGACTGGACTGGTTTCCATAGTTTGTTATAGAGCCAGTTCCTTCGAGGCGATTGCGACTGACGACCAGAGTGCGCGTCCAGCGTCTCTACTTTGCGTCTGCGTCCACACTGCTTCAAGAGCGATAAAATATAAAATATTCAAGCTGTCGTTTTCACACTATTGTGTAGGAGAGAGAAAAATCTTCGGGTATCTCTTTCTCTCTTACTTACATACAAAGCAAAGTGTCATTTTGACATAGTTCTATAATTTGTATGAATATATGAAATATATCAATGTATGATTAGTTAAATGAAATAAATGAGTTGATAAAAGGTTTGAAGAAGATAATTAACTACAACACTCGTTACTTATTTATTTAAATAAATCGATATAATCTAATATATTAATACCTCCCTTCCTACTAGACTATAACCTAAATGATTGAACAGAACAAAATAAAAAGAAAGCTGTAGAAGAGAGAATGGCAGGGAGTTTATACTTTATCATTTTTTATCTGTTAACTCGAATTTTAATGTTTCAATATTGTTAATTGCAAATTGAAGTCAAATACCAAATACACTATTTATTTTTCATAAAAATTAACATAAAAAAAATGATAATGCAAAGGAAACCTTGAGAAGTACGGTAGGCATTAGTTTATTTTAAGAATATATTAATATGTTTTAATAAATTCGACACGGGAATCGAACCCAGGAATCTTGTTTTTCCATCCCAATGAACTTTCACTGATCAAATCCTGTCTTGTATATTGGGTGTCTTGAGGCAAAGTGTTCACTTCAAGACCCAATGTTTTTGGGTTCAAACCCAGCCAAGATCAATGGTGTATTCTTGAGTGATAAAAATTCGTAGCACAGTTTCCTTCGGGGTGAAAGTAAAGACATCGGTCCCATATCAATTATTGTGACAAGTAAAACAAACCTGGCAGGTATGTGAAAATACCTTTCCTGGCAAAATGGATAGGCTATTTTGCTCTCACTCATAGAAATTCTCGTGTGCTGATAAAATCAGTCGTTTCAGAAAGTGCACGTTTAATAACTCAAATGAATAAAAAAAATAAAGTGGCTTACCTGGGAGCCGCCAACAGCTACCACAAATAAACCAACAACTGGTAAAAAAATTGCCCTTAGAAAATGGAAGAAACGGGATGGTTCACTGGTAGAGCAAAGCTGCCCAAAACTAAACATCCCGGTTTCAATTCCCGTGTTCCAAGCAGTTATTTTTCAGTTTTATTGAAATGGATTCAACTATAAGGAATGAGCCTATGAACAAACTTTACGTATCACTTTGTATTACACATGAGTTTTAAAAAAAGGATGCGATACTTTGTAAGAATTCAAGCCCTGAATCTTTCACTTAGCGAATAAATTTTTTGTCTGGAACTTGAGTAATAAAAAGATAGGAAACATTAATTATTTACTTATTAATAAGGTGACCAATCGTCCTCCTTTAGGGAGGACAGTCCTTCTTTTGTAGGTTCTGTCCTTCCCTGAAAAGTGCCCTCCTACCTGTCCTCCTTTTTGATATTTTAAAACTAATCTGTTAATCTCTGTATTCAGAGATACTGCGCCGAACTGTTACGCGTCATGTTATTCTTATTGAATTTACGTTGTGCTGCCCTGGAACTAATGCAGCAGTTGAAAGAGTTTTTTCAATTGGTAATGATTTTTGGACAAGTGAGAAATCAAGATTGAATGTTGATTCTCTAGCTGCAGCACTTACCGTAAAATTCAATATGAAGGATATTTCTTGCTCCGAAATTTCCAATATATTGTTAGAAAATTATATATTGACCAAAAATATTCATTCAATGGAAAAATACTCGTTTAGTTAAATAATTAAAAAGGATGTAAGCATAATTAGTGTATTTTTATTTGAATTAATAAAATGTTTCATTTATTTACTGTTGTACTTTTTCTTAAATTTTTTCGTCCTCCTTTTCATTGTAAAAAAATTGGTCACCTTATTATTAATGAAATCAATAATTTCCTGCGCGTTCGTATTAACCAGTCCTGTCTATTGTTTATCACCTTACACACATAATGAAGGTTGTAGATAGTGTAGTGTTGCAAAACAAGTAATCTAATTTAATATTCTCACAAATACACTGAATTGTGAAATATTGTTATCATAATTAGATAATTAAAAAACCTCCATGTTGTCAGGTCGTACCAATCGATCGTCTGTCATGTTGGCGAAGGTCATGACAGCTTATGCTGATAAAGGGTGTCATGTGGTTTACATATCGAGTCCTCTAGCCGTTAATCTCAGTTTTATAGACCAGAGCCACTACATTTTTATTCAAGTAGCTCCTCAGTTGTCCTCACGAGGCTGGGTTTGACCCCGTTTCAGACCCATTGCTTTACAAAAAATCTTGAAGTGCTTGGGATCGACCTAAGAATGATAACTAGACCACACAGGAGGTCATAATTTAATTGTTCCTGATAATATAATTTAAATTGATTATCCCCGGGGTTCTTTAAAAATAATACAAACAAGCCAGAATTAATCTCTGTCACAACCCGTATGTACGCTGGTGTAAATCCTCACATCTTGCATGAGACACCTTTTCATGATGAAAAAGTTGAGGAGTGGTGTGCTTTGTCGCGGCGCTGCATTATTAGCCCCGTCTTCTTCCATACAACGGTGGATACCGCAGTTTACATGAAGATCTTGCATGAGTTTGTGAATCAGTTGGACGACGAAGAACTTCGTACTGGCTATTTTCAGCCTGAAGGTGCCAAATGAAACACCTTCAATGCCAGCATGGATGAAACTGTTTCCTTCTTTGAAGATCGTGTCATTTCTAAGGGACTTTGGCTACCAAGGTCACCTGACCTTACTCCATCGGATTTCTTCCTATGTGGCATGTTGAATGTGAAAGTGGATCGCAACCATGGACTCACTTGAAATACAATAATAATAATAATAATAATAATAATAATAATAATAATAATAATAATAATAATAGTGATAACAATGATGCTAGTTTCAACATAACACCATAATCTAGAATAAAATATTTTTAAAAACTCAAATTTGGAAGAATATAGGATTAACGATACTTTAATATCACAATTCTGAATAAGCAAATTCATTAAAAATTATATTTTGAAAGAAAATACGTAAATACGGACATGTTTTTAACATAATTATAAACACGTTATTGCTTATTACAATGTCCTAATGAGGCCTAGTTTTCTAATTATCTTACTATATTTCACAAAATGTGATGACGAAATATTATATATTAAACCACCACGACAAAGTTAAACCAAATTTAGTGGTTTGATAATTCACAAACTTACAAGTCTATTTATTTTGATTGTGTGAGAAGTTATTTATTACTGTGACTTATATTTTAATATATAAAGAAACAAAAACTAATTTCATTTTCTATAATATTGTGCATACGATTAGAAGAATATTAAAAATCATAGGAATCCTATGTATAAAAAAATAAAATAAATTTCTCACATTTATTTAAAAGGACATGCCCAAATAAAATGTTTCCATATTTAATTCAAATAATATAATTTTGTTAAATACACTCTTGTAGGGTTATAAAAATCAGGACTGTTTATTTAGATTGAGTGTACCATTTTAATTAATTATAATAGTATTTTACAATAAGTATTACATAATTTCAAGTAAAACTTTAATATGGAAGCGTAAGATAACTTTATGTATTGAATCTTAAAAATATACACCGTTTGAATTATTCAAACATTAAACATAATTATTTATATTTAAAGATTTACTGTACTGCAAACAACTCCTGCCACTAATAATCTTGTATAGTTCTCTAATTTAATAAAATATTTCTATATTTAATCGATTTTAATATTATACTCCAGGAATGAATACAATACTAAATAGTATTTTCTGGCTGTTGTTAATTTTTAATAATGTTGACTGCAGTATTGTTGATATTATATCGTGTGAGAGAGAGGAACATATTAATAATCTACACAAGATAATTTCAGTGTTTATCGATTACTTCAAAAAGGTCGCTGCGAACTTCTTTCTGGAGAGCTACATCCCAGCACCGTCCCCTTTAGTGACACAAATATTCCAGCTCGTTTCCCAGGATTCAATGATCCCAATTATAAACGATAAGAGCGCTCAAACAATTGGTGTTAAAAATAAACAACTATTACGGAACTAGATTTTATGGGCTATCATCCTATGAGCATGAAAGTGGGTGCATTGTTTTTGTGGAAGATTGGGTAAAAAGCAAAATTAAGCTCCAACAACTCTTTGTAATTCATAATGAGCGTATTAGTATTATTTTTATCTTAGCTCACACAATTTCAGAATATAAATTTGATCTAATGGCAATGTTTAAATCTCTCACATTAATAAAACAAGCTAAACATATTTTTATCTTATACCAAAATTATAGTGACACTAATAATAGGTGCAGACGTAAAGAATTTAGTATGGTAACATTTGATCCATTTTTGGATGGAGGTAAAATAGTTGAGGTTTCTTCCATGTCCAAATTAAATAAACAATTGCATTCAAACAAATATTTAAACATGCACAGACATTATATACATATACTTGAGCAGGGCTCTGAGCCAGGAATAATCGTGAAGAGAAATCCTTTCAACAAGACTTTGTATGATTATATCGGTGGATATTCTATTAAATGTTTGCAAACAATGTTTGACAAAATGAACGCCACATTTAAATTGAAGCCTAACCATCCACAAACTTTACTTCTCACTAACTCTTTTGAGATGTACGGCTCCACAATATATGTGGACAATGCATATAGTTTTCTCTACCCGCACGAAATGGAAGACACGACATTGATTGTCCCAAAGGCTGATGAGCTTCCCCTTCACATTAAATTGATACGTCCGTTTCACAAAGGAACTTGGATCACTTACTTGGTTTACTTTGTCCTTTCAAGCCTTACGTGGAAAATATTTACGAACCCTAGATTTATGGAAGGATCAACCTTTTCAGGGAGTGTGTTTTTAGAAATATTTCGAACGTTCATTTCTGGTGGAATGGAGTTCACAGCTAATCGAGTTTCCCACAGACTATTTATTATATCGTGCATTTTTCTGAGTATTTTGATGACCAACATATATCTGGGGATAATGACAAGTTTACTAACAACTCCTCTTTATTATCCAGATATAGATAATCTGGATCAATTTCTAGAATCTGAATTGAAAATAGACATAGATTTAGAACAACAGGATTCTATTGATTTAATAGTGAAGTCGGAAAAGTTTTATAGTGTCTTTCCTAAGACATTAAATATGAGTGAAAATGAGTTCTCCACGTTCTTTTTTGAAAACATTTTGATTTATAATGATCCGGAAAAACCTTTGGATAAGTTGATGAAGAAGAAAACGTTTGGTAGACTTACAACCCTATCCAAGGCTGAATATGCAGTGAACGATGGAAGTATTTATAAAGATGGATATCCACAGTTGCATATTATGAAAGATAGAATAGCTGTGATTCCCAAGGCATTTATGGTTGAACCAAAATATAAACAGACAATGAATATACTAATGAGTGGCATTTTGGAAGCGGGATTGTACATTAAGTGGAAAAATGATGTGTTTTTTGAAAAAACTCTTTTAACAGAAAAGACCATCAGTTTTAGTACGTTTCAGAAGCTCGGAATGAATCATATGAGAATAATATTTTTAGTATTTGTAATAGGACTTTCATTCAGTGCTTTATTATTTCACCTGGAAATAATTTACAAACGTGGTAAAACTTGTCCAAATGTTCTTAGAAATTTTTTAAGAAAAATATTCAGAAAAACCCACAGAAGATTACAGATCTTCAAGCTATTAAGGAAAAACTAGATTATAAATGGTCACAACTTTATTCAAGTTTGGTGTTAAATTATTAAATTAGTCTCTCAGTATTTTTAGTAGACTGTAAAAAGTTTTGACATGTAAGAATTCAACACGTTTTAACATGTGATGCACTCAATGTTTAACTTTCTCATTTGTGAGTGCTAGCATATAGTTCATACACAATGTATTCAACACATTTTGATAGATCAGAACGTAGCTAATTGAAGTAATATCATGCAAACTCGAACATTGGGTGTTTCTTAACACTCAACGTAGACAAAAATGAGCTTATTAGTTGTCATTTTTATACTAAGAAAAATTACATCAAATCTCTCCCAAGTTTGTTTAGATTTTTACTATTTATAGATACTTAAAATAAGTCACCTAAAAATATAACCTGTATAGTTCCATGAGGAGGACAGTTGAATTACTTCACATTATTGAAGTTTATATTCAAATCATTTGGTATAGATTTTTTCCCCTAAAACAATTCTCCTATCATAATATTACGCTCAATCGGTATTTACTAAATATGTTTTATCTTAAATGGTTTCCAACTCTCCTTCCTCGAAAATGCGGGTACATATACTTTCACATTATACCTTATTCATACCTATTATATTATAGTGATTAATGTTTGAGAATAGCCCGAATTATAAATGGTGTAAAACAATTGGGCTTCAATAATATTTTATCACAATTGAATACTGTTTAGTTGTTTAATTTCTGTAGTTTTGCCGATTTTCAATATAATTAAAGATAGATCGAATCCTAAACTACTTTTGGAGCTCGAATCTTATAATTTCTTTAGAATCTCTAATACAAATTTAAGTTCTCGAATCTTAAAGAAAATACAATATTATTTTATTGTTAAAACATTTAAAATTCGATTTAAAAAAAAGTGTTTTAAGGTTTTTTGTCATCAACTAATCGCCCCAGATTTTAAACATTTCCATCACTGGCTATCACATCCCGCAAATGAATGTATTCATCTGTTCGTAGCTTGCTTTGATTTTGGGCGGATATAGAACAATCTTTCTGACTCTATTTTTGAATACATATCAACAATAAACTGTTGAAACAATTGCCGACTATCAAGTATATGATTGTATTCGTTTTCTCTGTCCATTATGCGATATGAATAAAATTCTTTCGAAGTTACTTTTTTTATTTGTTGGTAGATTCATTTGTGGGTTAACTTGTCTATTAAAAATTGTAGGCATCTTCGCTTTGACAAAATATTAATGGATATTGCAAGGCATCATAAATGCGATTCGTTTCTGCAATACGTTGCAGCTCAATTGTACCACAATGTCCCGATAACTAATTTCATTGTCCACAATTACGACCGCTACTTCATTTATTTGAGGCGCATTGACCCGAACTTTCATGCTCGTCAATTGGTCTGTTATCAGCTCGAATTATTATTTTGTAGTTGTCCGAGACTATTTTCTCCATTGCAGTCTTGAACATTCTGACTAACTCATTATTTCTATGTAGGAAACGCTGTAGATCAAGAATTATATCTCTACACAATCTTGCTATATTCGCCGACCGTTGAGCTAATTCATCTTCGTTTCCCATGAAGTAAACTTGTAAAAACTTCGTCGTTTCATTTGGAAGTGGTAATAATGACCCAATTTTATGATACACTTGCCCTTGGACTCTAAACACTGGATTAAATCCTTCCTCTTCGGGTATTGCTGTTGCTCCAAATGATGTAATTTGGAAAAATGCGTTGTAACGTCTAATTTTTTTAAAAAGTATTTTGATTTCGATGTTTCTCCATTCATATAGTAAAAAAATTCAGGCGGCGGCAAATTTAGTGTTGGCAATATAATTTTACCACTTGAGCAGCATACACTTGGCGTTTCTTTTTTGAAATTTTTTCTTTACAGAATTTACATACTTTAACCATTCTCCCGATTACTACACTTGGTTGTTCATTATAATCTTTAGTTGAGTCAAAATGAAACGCTTCGTGTTCAAGACTGTAACTTCCCCGCCTCCCTTCACGCACAGCATGTACAGTTGTTTCCAATAATTGCGCCCCGACCTGCTCCCCTAAGCGAAGGTCATTCATTCTCTCTCTATTTTGTTTATTTCTTTTATCCGCCTGTGCACTTGTTTCTCTTTCTCTACGCATTCGTTGTCTTATTCAATCTGTTTTCCTAACAATTTCACGTTGCTCTTCTGCCTGATTATCTCTGCTCCGTTGAGAATTTTCTCTTAACAATGCTAGACGTGCTTTTCTTTCTTCTTCAGTTTCATTTCTCCGCGCCATCTTTTTGTCTTTGCGATAAGATTTGGGATCGCGAAAATTCTCTCTTACGTTTTGCCATTTTTTTCTCTTTATATTTTCACTTTTCAAATTTCTACTTTTTAATTTTTCACTTTTTAATAGATTTTTTTATCCATAAAAGTCAACTGATACATGCACGTCACGCTTCGCCTTATATAGTGTCAGAAGCCATCCCCACCACCCACACATAATGGTCCTCGAACATTCCTGAACATTCTCGATCCTTCCGGTCCAGTTCTCACTTTTCACACTTCACTATTCACTATCCACTTTTCACCTTCTATGTTTCACTTTCTAATTTTCAATTTTTCACTTTTCACTTTCTACTTTTCGATTTTTTAATTTCAACTTTGCCCGAGGTCGACCATTTTCAACCAACATATCTCCCACACCATCACAGCCACCGACACGCAACCACCATAGTGCATGATGGGAGACTCGTGGCTACTACCACACACAAACACCAGTGATCTGCGGTGGGTAGTTGTGGCTGCAAGGTGAAATATACGGACACACAGTACAGTGTATAGGCAACTGAACTTAACATATAACCTTGGTACATTACATACTCGAATGTGGCAATTGACAGAAAATGTATATACACCTCGATTAAGCTCAAAGTAACTGTGTTACAGTGGTCAGTACACCTAGCTAAGAGGCTAGGTGTCCCAGATACAATTCCCGGCTGGCACCTTGGGTATTTTTCCCTAAAGGGGAATTATCCCAATGGTCACCAGGCTCTAGTTAGCTTGAGACCTTCATTGGCTCCACCCCATCATATTCACTATCATCCCTTCATCTCATCGGGACATGGTCAGGATGTAGTACTAGAGCATTGGGGCATCCCCTGGGTAATGGTACATTAGTACTGGCTAAGTTTTCCACTCGGCTACGAGTTATGTCACCTATATATGCAATATTATTATATTGTTCAAAAGCAGGTGGTTTGATTTGTCCTATTTTGTAATGTTGTCGTTTCTAAGATACCAAGACTATATATTCAACTCAGATTATTCTGTTTCCATTCAAAGTAAGCAGAGAAAACTGTTTTGATTTGCTTTTATTATTTTAATAACATTAAAAATACAATAATTATAGTAAGGCAGTTATTCTTAACAATATCCACAAAAGACAAATTTGTATAACTAATCATGCTATAGTTAATTTTTACATCAATATTAAACTAACAATTAAATTATTTGAGTTAACCACATTAATTATAGTAACAGTAGTCAGTTTCATATATAATTCTACTTATATGAGTAGTAAAAATTCTACCATATAGAAGTCAAAATACATGATAATAAAAGTGATAGCAGTAGTTATAAATGTTATTCATTACAAATAAAAATAAGTGTTATTTCAAACATAATTTATTTTGAGTAAAAAATAAGGTGATTAAAAAGTAAGCTGACCTGATTTATTAAATCAAAGGGTTGTTGAGAAAAACTTATTTTAAATATACATTACTAGATCCTGTAATTGAGGCTTAGCAGAGCTTCCCAGGATATTCCTTTGCGAAAAGTCATACAGTGTTCATTATTTAAGGAAACATCTAAGATGTATTTGTAAAACTATTCACTTTATAGACGTATATAAAATGTGATAGCAGCTTGTGATAGCATTGATCATCATGAGCAGCTTCCTTCCACTGGCTGTGTCTGTTTGGAACACAACTCTCTAAACCACCTCCTTTCCTCCCACCTCCTCTTTCCCTCCACCTTGGCCCAGTCCTCTCCTCTGTCCTCCACATTGCTCCTTACTCCGGTCAACCATCTGTTTATTGGTCTTCCTCTCAACCTCCCACCTCCATATCCAACATCCTCCTGAGAATTCTTTCTCTCTCCATTCTTCTCACACTACCATACTACCTTATTCGTGCCTTCTCTATCCTCTCCTGGACTCGTTCTTCCTTTACTATTTGCATCAATACATAATACAATATAGGAATATCTATATTTAACAAAAGTCTCTATAGACAGACACGTCCAGTAATCCGACACTCAGAAGGGTCGATACGTGAGAATTTCGTGTAATGGCTTATCCATGTATGCAAAATAGAAACAATGATGCATACATTACAGCACTGTCAGTCGCTAGTTGATTGTTTCACATGAGGTTGGCAAAGTAGTCAATAGCACGATTAATACTATGAACTAGCCTGTGAAAAAAGTGCGGTGTTTGTACCTTAGAGTACTCAAATGGTGTTTTTTAATTTAGCACCACGTCTTACTACCCGTTCGTGTTATATGCTTTCGAACAGTGTTAATTTTGTGTTTGTTTAAATAAGTGCCTGTTACTGTCAAAATATCTCAATCTGTAAAATGTTAACATAAGACTTTGTCTTGTAATATTTTTTACTCAGAAGCCAATAATCTGACCCTCGCCTGATCTTATATACATCAAATACAGACATTATTAAACAAATAATGTAGAGCTGTATTTCTTGTTCAATCTTTATTTGAAATATAAACAGTCCTCACAAGACTCTGATATACCACATGTCTTACAATTGTATTTATTATTCTCATTGTGGGACAAGATGTGTTTATTTAGTTTCCCTTTTGAAATAAAACATTTTCCACATTCTTCACATTTGTATGGTTTATCTCCACTGTGAATCTTCAGGTGTGTGGATAAAGAGGACCTTGAAGTAAGTAACTTGCCACAAACATCACATTTGTATCGTTTATCTCCATATTTGTTCGGATTCTCTCCACTGTGAATCTTCAGGTGTTGAGATAAATATGTATTTGAACAAAAGCTCTTACCACACAGGTCACATTTGTTCGGATTCTCTCCCCTGTGAATTTTTAAGTGTTGAGATAAATATGATTTTGAAATAAAGCCCTTACCACAAACATCACATTTGTTTGAATTCGCTTCACTGTGAATCTTCAGGTGTTGAGATAAATATGAATTTGAACTAAAGCCCTTACCACAAACATCACATTTGTTTGGATTCTCTCCATTGTGAATCTTCAGGTGTTGAGATAAATATGATTTTGAATAAAAGCTCTTACCACAAACATCACATTTGTTCGGATTCTCTCCACTGTGAATCTTTAGGTGTCGAGATAAATTTAATTTTGAAATAAAGCCCTTACCACAAACATCACATTTGTATGGATTCGCTCCACTGTGAATCCTCAGGTGTTGAGATAAATATGATTTTGAACTAAAGCCCTTACCACATAGATCGCATTTGTTCGGATTCTCTCTACTGTGAGTCTTTAGGTGTTGAGAAAAATACCATTTGGAAATAAAGCACTTACCACAAACATTACATTTGTTCGGATTCTCTCCACTGTGAGTCTTTAGGTGTTGAGATAAAATTGATTTGTAAATAAAGCCCCTACCACAAACATCACATTTGTTTGGAATTTCTAAACTGTGAATCTTTAAATGATATTTAAGATAATTTTTGCATGAATAACTTTTACTACACACACTACAAGGGAACCGTTTCTTACAATGATTGTCTAATTTCATTTTTTCAGTTGAGTGTGTGAATGTTTCTGTCGTATTACCAGTCAAATCACTATTCAAATTGTCCTGTGGTTTACACATTTCAACAACACTATATAGATTGATTGGTTCATCGTTAGTCTCATTTTCAACCTAGAAGTAAAACAAAATATGAATTTATAGCTTCAAAAGAAACTCAATAGATAAATATTCAACATTAATCTGTATATTTTAAAGTTATATATGAAATATATTGAATCTTGTTAGTCAATTCAAAAAGGCTTTCAACATAATATATTTTAATACATCCATATTTACGATCTAAAAGTTGACCAAACTATTGTATTTAACAGTTTGTGTTCAAAATTTATAATATACAGATAAATAAATGCATAGTTAAGACTAGGAATTTTTGGAAGACATTTGATGCCTAGTTTCGGATGACATTCCTAGCTTTAAACAATGTCTTCTGTACTGTGAGTATGCTAATATAGGACTGCTGATGTATAACTTGCAGTTAAAATGGAAATAGACTAACAGATTAGCACTTCAATTACCTAGATTCCAACAGGATTAGTTATAGATGATACCTTGACATAATTTATGAAGTTATTTTACCAATAAGGATTTTATGTTCAACTGTTAATGGCTAATTCATTCTATCTTTTAATATTGTTTAGAACTAAAAGTATTAATATTTAAAAGTAATTATGATATTTTATCATTTAACTCTCGTAAGCACACCAGCTGCCTAGTCGTGCCCAGCTCATGCCATCAGTCTGCTGCCATGCACTGGGTCCATGTGTTTGCCATGTTTGTACATGACCGACCTCGTCAAGAATTACAAATGGACTGGTGGGTTTAACTTAAGTCTAGCGTATTTCCAACACACGTCAATAGTGGGCAGGCCATGTTTTCAAGTCAACAATACACTTCAAGAATGATCTGATGACGGGCCGAGAACATTCTTTATTTCACTCTGGAAGAATTGAGGAGAGTACACATCCTAACTTATGGAGGGTTCAGGAGATCACGCAACAAAACTTTCCCCTTCAAGGTGACTCCCCTGATTACCCTACCCTTTATTTGCTTACGTCTCTTATCTAAGGGGGTAAAGTTTGTTCATGATATGTTTTTACTTGGATTACAGTTAAAAAACCATATGCTTAAGTTTGTGTTGCCAACACTTGTAAAAGATCTCTGTTTTATTATACATGTTAAGTTTTTTTAATTACTTGTTATATTTTACATTTAAAATAACTTAAATTTAAGTTTTCTCACATTATTTCATTACGTCTAATAATGTCTTTTCATCCAATCTGAAACAATATTTTATACATAAATAAAAGTACTTATTCCTAATTTTGGAATGTTATCTATTCTGTATAAAATAGTGCATACATTAATAACTTTTAATACAGGTATAGTATTTACTTGGGAACAAGAATAATATATAGTAAATTATTTTATTGTCTTTCAAAATACTTAAATGAATAAAATATTTATATTCACTGCGTGGGCGCATCATTGTATCAAACTTGTTTCCATCATATTTAATCAATTGGTTTAAATTTGTCGGGTACCATTTTGAAGTTATAAATATTCGTTAGACCTTTTGTGAAAGTGCCGTGAATAATAATATATTTTAAGTGGAATAAAATGATAGATGAAGCTTTCTGCCCAAACTCATATAAATATAAGTAATATCGACTCGGTACCTTTGGTTAAGTACGCCAATGCTCTTACCACTGAGCTATAGAGGAATCGTCCCAGGCCCGGAGTACATTCTTCACTCATATTTTAAGGCAGAGTCTGTGATGGATGTGTGGAGATCGTCCGTGTGGAGATCGTCCGCTACATAGGAGTGATTAATTAAGATCATGAGCTATCAGATTATGCAGCCATCAATGACTCGGTAGTTGGCTTTATGCATACGTACATATGCGTGCCGTACAATTGGCAGCATAAAGCCAACTGCCAAGTCAATAGTGGCCAAGTTATCTGATAGCTCGTGATCTTAATTGATCATTCATATGTTGCCAATGATTTCTGCATGTCCATCACAGACTCTGCCTTAAAATATGAGTGAAGAATGACCCTGGCCATGGGACGACTCCTGGATAGCTCAGTAGTTAAGGGCATTGCCGTACTGAGCTAGAAGTACCAAGTTCGACTCTGGTGTCCAGGTGTAATTTTTCGATTTACAGAATATAAGCATTAATAGATAGTGTATGATGTGATATGTGTTAAAACATTGATAAATCAGAAAAAGAAATTGAAACTGTCTATTTTTAACTAAGATATTAAAATTGTGTATTTAGACAATAATTAATTTGTCCATCATTGTATCGAAATTGCTTTTGTTACAAAATATGTATTATCAATTACATACATAAGCCGAGAAAATACTATAACATATCCGACTCAGCTCAGTTGGTAGCGAGTCTGTCTAGTGAGTTAAGGATCACAGGTTTGATTCAAGGCATGGTCAAAAAATTTATCATTGTTGAAATGAGGGTTTACCCCTTCACAATAATGAATTAATGGCCGAGGTATAGATGTTGTGCCTGTCCTATTCTTAAGTAGTATTATAAGGCATATTAAGCTAGACAGGCCTAGCAAGCCGGTAGTGGAAAATATATGGCTTGAATGAAAAAATGACCTAGGCCACGGGCTCGAAACAGTGATGAAGTTTTATGACCACAATTAACTTACAATAATTACGTGAGTGGAGATATTTAAGCAGCTGTGCGATGGAGGCAAGGCAGTTCAGTCAAGATAATTAGACAAAGTAATCCTGTGAGGTTGAGTCATAACATTATTTTCTAGTACTACAATGACACCTAAAAACCATTAAATTTTATATTTCTCTTTTTAGCAGTGTCTTACTAACCGTTCGGGTTAAGGTATACTCTTATATACTAATTTATGCAAAAGATTTTAAGGATTAGGAAGGCTATATTTAAAAGAATTGTACCTGCATTTGTGTGGAGGTAGAGGGAAAAAACTTACTGGGTACACCTGGCCTAGATTTGATCCTTGAACTCCCAATCATTGAAAATCTAATCTCCTCCTGTAGTAGCGCGTTAAACCATGCGGCAACTGTAGCAGTTTTTTGATACAGATATGTACCAATTCGTAGTGTGTCAATTGTAATTAATGACTTTTATGTAAAAAAAAAAGAACAAATATTTGTGGTATTCAAACCAGGCATAATATCCATGTGATTGTAATTAAAGGGAAAATATTATGTTTTTGTTTCGGTTGTTGAGAAATTAATCTTCCCTAATATTCATGACAGCAATAAAATCGGAATCAAATCTTAAAGTGGAGGCGCTTAATTAATTAGATTAATTCTATAAATCAAATCATATATTTGGAGTTGATATTCGAGAGAACCCTTTGAACAAGTATTATTATCTATAGACATTACATTCAGGTAAAATCGGTAAGGTCTATCTATTGAAATAAATAATAATCAATATATGTGGGAATTTAATAATTGTTTCACTTTGAGTGCTTGTCATTTTATCACGTATTATACTATTTAAGGTATCCACACTTATATAGTTAATGCATCGTGCATGAACATAAATCCAGCATTAGTGTAAACATCATACCTTGCATTCCTTCTTGATTTGATCAAAGGTGATTAATACCGGTACTTTGGGATTTAACGTCTCATCCCCTCCAATTTCAGTCTTTATTCCAGACGACATGTTTAAAGCATCAACCTGAAAATATATTACTGTATACAATTTAAAGTTATGTAAATCTATTAAGGTTTGTATTAAATTGATTACCAATAGTGGAAAATATTGGTAAAACATAAGCTAAATTAATATAAAAGGCGACGGTATATACAATATCATGCATTTTAGATACTTTTTTTTCCAATTAAATATTCCTATGTTGTGTACCATTCCAATTTAATAATTACTGTACTACCAATGAATAGTTTAGGCTTATTTTATCTATATTTATAAATTTAATTTACTAACACATCATCGATTAGTTTAAGCAAGGTTATTAAAAAGTCATGATAATTCATACAAAATAGTTCCCTTGTTATTTCCTTAACATAATCAACATCTTATTTAAGAGGTTTAACACTTCTAGAATTTGGTCGCTAAGGATACTTGTGATCACCTACATCAAGTGAAATCACTTGAAGAAGTTAAATTTACTACAAAGTAAAGATAATTGTGCTCAATGTTGACGGATTTTACACCTTCGTAAAGACGGTTTCTGTTTGGTATTTAGTTTGATGTGTACAAATTGTTCTAGGGTGGCCGAGGAACAGGACTAATGTATGACTTATGTCAATATTTTGGTTATTTTAAGAAAGACATAAGCGAGAATAGGACGGATAAAGCATAATATACCCCGAGTTAAGATACAAATACTCTAATTAATATGTCCTCATTCTTGGTGTGTTAGGTAATAAGAAACAATATTTCTGACATTCCTAAGCGTACTATACTTAGGCTGTATCCGAATAGTCTACTTAAGCGGCGGCTGGCGTCGCGTTGTTTCGTGGCGTTGATAGCTGCATATGCAATCACGTGATCAAGTGTAGATCTGTCCGAATAGTTGCGAACAAGACCGATGCAGTCTTCTCGAAGTTTTGGTAACCATAGATACGGAAAGATACGAGCCATGCGGCTTTCTCGCGACGTTGGTGCGGTGTTTGACTGGCAATTGTTTTATTATTATCGTTTCGTCTGCTAGAAGCACCGACTTACGTTTTCCGCCATTTTAAACAAGTTTAATAGATTTCACCGTCTCGTGATTCTCGTCATGTCTTCAGAAAATAAATCGCCAAAAATCTTTAAGTATGCCAATTAATTACATGTTATATTTTGAGATATAAAGTGTTTATTGACTTAAAGATTTTACACATGAATAACATTATAGGCCTACATCTGATAGGTATAAACTTTATTGTTAAGCAAATTTTTAACGTGTAAATAATATGCATATTTAAATAGTTTTTGCTATATAAAATAATAACGTTTAGTAGAGTGTAATAATAATAATAATAATAATAATAATAATAATAATAAATTTTACATAGTTCACATAGTTTCTAAGTTATTCGGTAGAAAGCAGCACTGCGGGTCCAAGTTTGTTGCCGTTCGAATAGTTTGATGTAGTCTTCGCTATGAAAACCGCGAGAAGTGTAAAATTATCAAGATTGCATAAAGTCAAGTGTACTTGACTATTCGGATACAGCCTTAGTCTTCTTTACCCATAAGGTTTACTGTGAGATCAAGCACTATTTATAAGTCAGCTTTATTAAATTTATCTCAGAAACTAAATGATAACATTTTTTAGATTCAACCCATTTCTTTGTAAACTGAAAAGGAGATCGTTACAGAAAAAACTGTCGATGATATTCACATTTTCATTTTACGTAAACACTCATGTGATCTGCACACTATTTTGTAGGTGAGAAAAAAACTTTCGGGTATCTCTTTCTCTGTTACACATATACAAGGTAATGTGGCATTTTGACATTGTTCGCTAATTTGTATGAATATATGAGATCTATCAATGTATGATTAGTTAAATGAGTTAATAGAAGATTTGAAGAAGATAATTAGCTTCAACACTCGTGACTGATTTATTTAAATAATATAATCTAATATATTAATACCTCCCTTCCTACTAGCCTATAACCTGAATGATTCAACAGAACAAAATGAAATAAAAGCTGTTGAAGAGGAAATGGCAGTAAATCCATATGTGTTAACTCCGATTTTTATGTTTCAAAATTGTTAGTAGAAAAATGAAGCCAAATCACCAATACACTATTTTATTTTTTTTCCATAAAAATTAAAAAAATAATTATAACATAGATTTAACCTTGAAAAGTAGGTATCAGTTTATTTCTAGAGTACATTAATACATTCTAATAACTTTGACACGGGAATCAAACCCGGGAATTTGGTGTTTCCATCCCAATGCACTCACACTGATCAAATATAGGCTTGTCTCGTATCTTGGGTGTCGACCTAGGTGGTCTTGGGGCCAAGTGCCCGCCTCAGGACCCAATGCTCTTGGGTTCAAACCTAATCAAGATCAGTGGATGTTTCTTGAGCGATAAAAATCCGTAACACATTTTCTTTTGGACTGAATGTAAAACGTCGGTTCCTTATCAATAATTGTGACAGGTAAAACAACCCTGGCAGTTATGTGAAAATACATTTACTGGCAAAATTGGTTGGCCATTTCGCTCTCGCTCATAGAAATTCTCGTGTGCTGATATAATCAGTTCAGAAAGTGCACTTTAAATACCTCAAATGAATAAAAAATAAAGTATTCAATCTGGGTGCCGCCAACAGCTAAAACAAATAGGCTTAATACACCAACTTGTGAAAAATTGCCCTTACATAATCGACGAACTGGGATGGTTCACTGGTTGAGCAAAGCTGCGCAAAACTAAACATCCCGGTTTCAATTCCCATGTTTCAAGATAATATTTTTCATTTTGATTGAATTTGATTCAACTATAAGGATAGAGCCTATGGACAAACTTTACGTGTCAGTTTGTAATACACATGAGTTAAAAAAGGATACGATACTTTTTAAGGATTCGAACCCTGAATCTTCAACATAGCGCATAACATATTTGCCTGGAACTTGAGTAATAAAAAAATAGGAAACATTATTTATATTACTACTACTATTATTATTATTATTATTATTATTATTATTATTATTATTAATTATTGTTATTAGCAGCAGCACCCCGTCTTACTAACCGTTCGGGCTATACATACTTACGCTAATGTGTAATGGTAGGATGATTGTGAGATGAAATGGAGGACCTACAGTTTAACGTGGGATCCGAACCACAGTGGAGGCCTGGCATTCCAATTTATCGTATTGGACCGAAAATAGGCCGCAACCTAAATTTCCAACCACTTTCAGAGAAAAAACAATATTCCCACTTAAATATGATCATTGTGTATTAAATCATTTGAAAAGAAAAATTATTCATCGGTAGGTGTCTGCACTTAAAATTAGCTTACTTAAATATATAAAATCACTTTCAGAGGAAAAACCCACACTATTTTAAATAACTTTGCCAACTGTCATGGTTCATCTTTTTTTATTAATTATTTCAACTATCAAGATTCATCTATATTTAAACCGCGGTGGCTATTAACTTCGATATATATCGATTTAGCAACATACATATCGTATAGGTACAAAATTGAATGTGTCTTATCTAAGATAGCGATTATAGTCCTCATTAGAGTTTTATGAGAGCCAGTGTTACCAACTGTACTATCAATACAATCCATTTTAGGTCCATGTACTATCGCTAGAAACTATAGACTTGGCAACACTGATGAGAGCTGTTTTTTGAAAAAAAATTGCAGCTTATTTTCGGGCCAATACGATACTTATTAATGAAATTAATAATTTCCTCCGCTTTCGTGCTAACCAGTCCCTTCTATTGTTTAGCTCCCCGCACACGTAATGTAGACTGTAAATAGTGTAGTGCAGTGTTGCCAACTGTACGATCTGGATACTACTTTTGATATAGTTTCACCCCGTGTACAATCCCATTTTAGGATATTTTCTGAAATTAATATCCTGTGGCCCTGCCATCTAGTAACAAATTTTACATTAATTATCATTTTTTTAAATGAAAATCACAGGGCTTATCGATATAATGCGAGAAAGTAGTATCCTACCTGTCAAAATACATTACATTTTAGGTCCATGTAGTATCGCTAGAGACTATAGACTTGGCAACACTGGTGTAGTGTTGCAAAATAAGTCATCTAATTTAATATTCTCACAAATACACTGAAATAAAATACAAAGTGTGAAACCGTTCTTAATTAATGTTTAAATCTGTGTTATATATTTATTTAGGTACACTCACATCTTGAGAGCTGCATAACAAATACAATATAGCAATGTATTATATATTATGTGTATAAATATTGCCTAATAACTCAGTGTTTTTGAATAAATACATATTACATACTGGTGATGGCTCATGATGTTACCCTGTGACGTCATATGTCTAGCCAAACCAGCACCTTGAAAATGCTTTATCGATACAACCCTATATTTTAACATTGCTATGTTTATTTCGCTTCTAAGTTAGTGTGTCTTGCAAAAATATTAATTCACCTATTTATTCTACCACTTTTATTGTAATTAAGCACTTTTCACCTTTTAAGTTGATTAAGGCTCTATAAATATAATTTAAATGTGTGATTATTAAAGAATTAAAGGTATTGTAATTTTGTCTGAAATTAATAAAACTAATTTTAATTTGAGATTTGGATGTTTTTATTAAATCTGATTCATATATTTATTTTAAACAACACCATTAAATTTTAAAGAGTTATTGAATAAAATATAGTCAAGTGAATCTTTTCAAACAGTATTTCTATAATTTATTCAAGACATATGATACCATAGAGTTGTATGACGTAGATAAATAAATTACAAGACTTTATTACTACTTGTTCTATAACATGTTTGCTTACTAAAGCTGTCTATTCAACGAGCTATAATAAATACAACGTTAAAGCGGAAAGGAAGTTGGTATCAAACGAAGAACTGCAGGCAACGTATTAGAGCGCTTAGGTGGTTGGCCTTTAAACTATAGGTTTAAATGTTGTAAGAGCTGTGAGGTTTTTTATTATTAATATACATCTCAGACCTTGGCTGCAGCTCACAGATTAGTGTGCTAAGTTGGGTGATAATCAAACTAGTGATGGGTCGAACCAGCTCGTTGACGCGAGCTGGGTCACATAAGCTCGCTCACTCAAAAGAGTCGTTCATATGAGTCATATCGTTCACCGCATGGATCGCTCGCTCGCTCCCAATCCCTTCCCCTCCCTAACTTGACGAGTGAGCGCTAACTAGTTATCACAATTCCCGTTCCGAGCGTGCAAATCTGTTCCTTACCTTTCAACTTATGAACGAATTAAGATTTATGTGTAATTTATCCGAAGCCTATTGTGTTTGATTCATTAATTTTATCACTTACGCATATTACTTATAATAATTAAGCTTAGCATATAGCCTTTAGTGGATAATTCACAGACTTATGTCTATTGATGTTAAGAAATATAGTTTAAAATTGTAGGCAGTGCTGCTATCTAGTAACGGTAGTAAGCATTTATAGTGGATTTTTTTTTCGTAGTAACGAACGAAGAACGACAGAAGAGTCGTGAATGACAAGCACTCCTAACTCTTTCTAATGTAGTGTGTAAGGGGTCGTCCATAAGCCACGTAACGCTTTTTTCTTACCTTTTTAGCTCCCCCTCCCCCCCTCTAAGCGTTACATGGTTTATGGACGACCCCTAATGGCGGCGTGAACGACTCGCTCGCAAAGCAAGAGTCGTTCGTTCACAGCTCTCGTTCAAGAGTCGCTCAATTTGAATGATTAGCTCACGAGCGACCCATCACTAATGCACATGGTGATAGTTTAAGAATCTCAAAAATCATACCTTTCGCTCAGCGTTTTTCAAACTGTGCCTTCAAGAGCCATCGTCATCTCAATCTCCACGAGGCAATTTTAGAATATCAGGTATATTTTGTTTTTCACACGATAGAATAGCATCAGTAATTAGCATTGCCAACATTTCAAATCCTAGAACTTTACATTTTCCAGTAACAACGAATTGTGTCCAAAAGAGAAAAAATAACTTGTAGAAATTCTTACAATTTTTTTTTTAAACAAAATTTCTGGGGGAAAGAAATGTCAAGATTTTGGATTGAAATGTTCATTGAATACCTTTAAATAAGGCATCAAACCATTTTGTTATAAGATGAGCTGCACTTACAGATGTCAGCCTTAACTACAAATATTGAACCACTTTGGGATAAAAAGTCCGATCCACTAATAAATAAATATTTACTGATTAAACTTTTGCATTTTGCAAATGGAACCTTTTTGCACAAGCTAGTAGATGTTAAATGTATATTTTATTTGAATATTTATTCATGTATTAAATTTATAAAAAAAACTGTAAACTTTAATCGTCGTTATTGAATGTCATTATTATGTGTAATTTTTTTCCCCATTAGAGCTCCATTACATATATTTTTTAGTGCAAGGGTTCGTTTGGTCTAAAAAGTTTGAGAATCTCTTCTTTATTTCATCTCATTACAAACATTATAACTTACCAATTGGCTTAAAAAAAAATCGGCTTAAATTTCATTCCTGAAAAAATGATGTATTTGACAATCTATGTTCAGTTATTATCATCCAAGTTGTTATGTACCCAGCAGTAACAATATTAGATTGTAAACAGTGGAGACCTGTATATTATACTCAATGGTTGGGTATGGGTGCATGCCCATACCATCTCAGTGTTGCTTCCTCTACTATCTCATGTACTCCAACATCCTCATTACATGTCCATACCATCTCAGTCTTGCTTCCTCTACTATCTCATGTACTCCAACATCCTCATTACATGTCCATACCATCTCAGTCTTGCTTCCTCTACTATCTCATTTACTCCAACGCTTTCCTGGATAACTTCATTCCTAATCCTGTTTCTTCTCGTGACAGCTAACATGCTCCTCACAAACCTCATTCCCCAAGCCTCCACTTTTCTACCCGAGGACTTATAAGCGACAGTCCCGCTACACAGATGTGATTGAGCCGATGAACGATGGAAAAAAAAACCACTTGAGAAGATAAAGTTAAATGCCCGTAAATATCAACATTGCGATAATTTTTCCCAGCATGAACTTTTTTTTAAATAAAATATTCAAACATCCGATTTGACTTTAGAAATATTAAATAAATTTGATTCAGCTTGGGATTGGGCTTCCCACATGTCTTCTCCAACACCTTCCACCATATTGCCGTTAGTATTACGTTTGATTTGCTGTTATCAACTTCATCAGTATGGTACAATGATTGTGATGAGAATATTTTAGTTACAGAGTAAAATTTACAAATAAAGTTACATAAGTGCCACATACTTCAACATCATATTCTTTAATTCCCAATTTACAATAAACAAACGAGTTAAATAATACATTATCAGTTTTACAAAATATCTACTCAGCTGATGAATGCTATTCACAGAATATATTGGAATGGATATTACAAATGGCCAAAAGTTAAAGATATTTTTAAAAGTTCTAAGAAATATATATATATCTAGTTCCACTAAATATCTTCCAAGAGCTCCATACAAGATTGAAAACTAAGCGTTACAATATATAATGAAGTTAAGATTTTAATGTCTCTAAATTATTGTTGAAAATATTTGTTCATTTCCTGTTTAAACCTTCCTGTTACTGATTGGGTCAAATTCTCTTTATCTCGGATACAAATTTTTAATCCAACTATAAATGAATTCAAATCTGAGAAAGCATCACAAACTTAAGACAACCCCGCCCCGTTCAGCGAGACAGTATCAACCGATGTCAGGCCACACGTCTTTTTCTGGAATTACTTCTCTATTTGTCTGAGCTTACACTCCCTTCTGCCCTTCACCTTCAGCCACCCTTTGTCATGTCATTAAGAAAGAAAACTACGAAACTTCTTATCTGAAGGTAAAGAGGAAAGCTCGCTGCTAGTTCTCAAATATCAAACAATGACTTTATTTGTTAGAGGAAACTTCTTATCTGAAGGTAAAGAGGAAAGCTCGCTGCTAGTTCTCAAATATCAAACAATGACTGTATTTGTTAGAGGGAACTTCTTATCTGAAGGTAAAGAGGAAAGCTCGTTGCTTGTTAGGAAAATCAATACCCCCTCCCCCCTTAGCATCCCACAAAAACAGGCCCCTGGATCTGCCTCCTCGACTGTTTTAGCTATTATTTTCTTTTAACGTTATTAATAAAATATAAAATAAATTTATAGTTGGAGATAGAATTGTAAAAAGAAGTTTTGTGTCGATGATTTGTTTCACGACAACAGTCTGGAACTTAACGTGCTGTCTGTAATCATTCTGGGTCGCACACCCAAGAAGCATCGTTCATATCTTTGTGAACCCTTGAATATCCTTAAGGATTCAAGTATACAAAGGACCCTTACCTTCTTCAAATGTACTCGATTGGAGACAAAACAATATAATTGGCGGCTGCGTCAATAACTTTCCAATCAACACAGGAACACTGTATATAAATTCTGCCACCCATCTCTATTATAATTCATATTGAACGAATTTAATTAAATATTAACGTTTAGGAAAATTGATCGTTACAGCCCAATCCCCTCGATCTAGGTTTCATTTTATCGGAACTCATCAGAAGGGAGTGTGAGACGTGCAATGCAACATCCTAAAAATGTCCCAGACCGTCTTACAAACATAACAAAATACCTCAAAGAGCAAAAAGAAGTTTTCCTTAAAGAGATATTATCTTTTTTTTTTTTTAGCCACTACGTCTTACTACCCGTTCGGGTTACACGCTTATATTAACATTTAATTAACCACTAACATAAGGTAGGCTATTTAACATTAAGGATGTGCGGAGCTTCGGAAATTTAAACTACGACGAAGCTTTGCCAGAAAAATAATTCATAAAACTATTCCACTTTATTCTCATGGCTGCGATTCTGCACGATTACATGCTTTACATATAACATCTATCAGCTTCGGACAACATATATTGAACATGTTAGAATTAAATAAATATGAAAAGAAATATGTAATCTTTTTTTACTCAACATAAAAACCATAAAACAAAAAAATCATTCAAACATTTATTCAGACTTCGGTTTGGAAATTAACTTTGCATACTCCTAATTAATGTGTAAGTTTATTTGTACAAACCAACAATGTTTAGCCAATTTAATAACACCTGCCGTAAAATCTCGAATATAATGTGTATAATTCCCATGCGTGATTTAAGCTGAACATTTATAGGAAAATGGTTATTTGTATATATTGATTTTAAACTGTATAAAAAATGTGTTAACAAAGGTTAAACTTTTAATTAAAAAGAAACAAAAATACATAAGTAAGTATGATTCCAAAGTAAGTGTGTGATAACTTTGGAAAACTTTGATAACAAATATTCGTCCGCTCCAACTTCCAGGTTCGACATTTACGAAGCTTCACTGATAAAAATAATAAACATTTATGTTCAATTTTTGTGCTGATATCAGAATACAGGTTGTGATAATCATTTTTGAGACAAACTACTCTAGTTATTTTTGAAATATATAAATTTGTAAATTATATTTACCTTAAATTTATTCAGGTCTGCCACTATTTTCTTACTACCGAATTCCCTTGTGTTATCTGAGTTTTTCCTGAGGTAATTACCATTTCTCATCAAAGTGGGTGTGAAGAAATGCAACTCAACACGATTCAATATCTTCTGTCGCTTCATAACCCTTGTTTAAAGGGTAGTAAGAAATGTTTGAATCACCGTGATTTATTCTTCACTTCACTTTTTTTTGTCTTTTTTTTTTTTAGCTCTGCCTTTCAACCTGTTCAGAATGTATGCATATTTATTAGTTGCCCTAATGAGCTAGGGATGTGGAAGGTTGAATTTAAAACAATTGTACCCGCATTTGTGTGGTGTGCGAATGTAAAATCATTTTGGGAAAAAAACGCCCTTACTACACCTGACCAGGATTCGAACCCCGATCTCCCCGTCATCGACAGTTTAGTCTACTGAGTGTGTGACTACCTTAGAACACGCAGCCACTAAAGCAGGTACCTACTCTTTTTAAGTTTTCAGTCAAATGTCCCAAACTAACAAATATTCCAGTATTTTTACTAGATTTTACAAAATTCCCCGTACTGCCCCGGTTTATTCCAGGCACAAAATATTTCCCTCGTTTTCCGGCTCTCCTGGTTTTCACTGTGTATAGTTATGCAACACTTGTTTTTTTAACAGTAAACATTTTATTTTTTTCAATATTCTATTTGGTTTTGGTTTGGTTTGGTTTTCAATTCAATTTTGTTTTGAATTTAAAAATTATTCAGACTAAACATTTCCTCGCTGGACATGTGTTTGGAGCCAACGGGCCCTGACTAGATTGGAGGATCGCTCCCGGGTGCAGGGGTTGGGACACGAGGCGCAGAACATTAGACTAGGCGTAGAAGCGAGGTTATAACTCTCTAAATTATTCACAAATTCTCAAAGTCCTGAGTTACACGGTCCCCAGCAAAGAATCCTGATTCACACACACTTGGAACATCTCGGCTAGGAGTGACCTTGAAACTAAGGCCCAGTTCACAAGAAAGAGCCGAGCTGGTCGCTCGCGATGCTGTCCACGTCGTCGCTGTCGCAGTTACTCGAGGCGGCTCCGCTACCCGGCATGGCCACCCTGGCGTACTCGTCTGTGTCGATGGACTTGCAGAAGTGGATGGCATACTTGAGCTTCTCCTGCAGTACCGCCTGCCAGCGTGACACATGGATTAGGGAGAGGTTATAGGTTACAATCATAGCTCTTCATATAAAAAAAATAATAGCTTAATGACATTGTAAATATTAAAGTTGGGTCGAATCCAATAATTTACGAACCCAAATCTTTGATTTCCCTTCGGATCATGAATTATAATTTAAATCTTGGAAAAAATTATTAATATAAGAGGAAATAAAAATATAATGGGATAATATAAAATATGAATACTAACTGTAGTGGAACCTGACTAATTAGAACTTCCGTGAATCCAAATCATCTTTGATTCTAATTTTTCGCCCAGTCCCGTGAATTTTGTATTAAAACAATGTTAAAAAAATTGTGGATAGTTCGAATTTTGTTTTGGTTAGTTCAAACTTTTCTTAAGTTGTAATACGCTGTGCATTATTGTTTTCCTACTTCTAGTTGCGGCGCCGTGTTGTTCTATTTTTGGAAACAGGGGAGACGACGTTGGCATGCGGTCTGTACCTTTCTTCACCCCCCCTCCCCTTACCCGCTCACCCGTTTACAAGTACAGTTCTGTACTCCGTTAGTCAAGGTGGAACCTCTCGAGCGGCTATGTGCGCTGTTCTTAGTGATTCGGTCGTAGTGATATTCTTGTGACGTGTGAGTTTATTTTGTTTTATTTAGTTTTTCTTTGGTTTTAGTTTTCTTTTGTACACACACTACAGTAGTGTGTGTTGTTTGTTTGTGTGTGTGTGTGTGTGTATCGTGATGTCACTGTCCAAGCCACAGTCCTATAAACCATTAACTTTGGCTGAAAAAGTAGCGTTGATAAAGGAAGTGGAAAAGGGAATCCCTTTTAAAAAACTCATTTAATTAGAATTTTTGGATAGTTCGAATTTTTTACTGATCCCTTCAAGTTCGAACCATCCAGGTTCCAATGTAAATGTTAACATTCTTTCTTATCATACATTCACTTTACCATTCAAACATTCGGTTAAAGTGTTACATTATTGGTCTGGGGCCTGGTTGTTGAGTTTAACCTATGATTATAATTGGTTCCGAACCCCCAATAGGCATTATTAAGGCTCTGAAATAAATTTCACTTGAAAAATAAAAACAAATTTGATACCTTCTTGAATTGTCAATCCTCAAATCTTGTTGAGGATCCGAGGGTGTGAGGTTCCCATCCCTAGAAAATATGTGAGATGGCCGCTGGAGAGAGGAATGTTGCGGCTCACAAGAAAGGGAAGTGGACCCACAAGCGGCATAACTTTGTTTCTCACTTAGTTTAAGTTAGAAATTATTTCGCTCTTTGTCGGCTGCGAAGGCCAGCTTGTTAAGTAACAAAACTATCCAAACGTTGATTTTGTTTCAAAACTATTTCGTACACATGAATCGGATTCGCTTCAGGTGGATCACACTTCCCTACCGTGTAATACAGACAGCGCCGGGTTGTGTGGCTGTGACCCCAGTCCACTGAGCTACTCACCTTACAAGAGTACCGAGGCATCTTGAGCAGGAAGAAGCAGGTGTAGCTCTCTGGCAGGAAGTGGTCCGCTGGATTGTACTTGTCCAGAACCTGGAACAGACAATCATTGGTCAGTACGACGGCAGGAAGTGGTCCGCGGGATTGTACTTGTCCAGAACCTGGAACAGACAATCATTGGTCAGTACGACGGCGGGAAGTTATAATACCTGTGGAGGGTGTGAGAGAGGAAAGTGGAGGAAACAGAAGATAGGTCAGGGAGGCAATAAGAAGTGTCGAGGAGTGATCTACAGGAGGTTTTGTGTACTAATATCGACACACGCAGAGGAAACATGAGCAGTACTATAGGAGTGACAGGGATAAATAGGAGGAGAAATGAGGGGAGGAATAGTTGAGGAGGAGCCAGTGAAGGACAGGATGGAGGAAGGTGGTACAGCCGAGAAAGGAGATGATGGAGGGGCTTGTGTTCCAAACAGACCTGCAAGGTTATTATGACCATTCGGACACAAAGTTAGTTGCTACCGCTAGTTAGCGTCACTCTCGAGCAAAAGATAGCGTTCGGGTTATCATGACCCCCACACTTTGTATCGTCCGCTAGTTCTAGCTTCGACCTCGCTTCTAGAGTCAACGCACAGAATAAAATCAGTTTGCGTCAACAGTTGGCAACACTTTTTCCAAAGAATATTACCAATTTAAGAAGTTAAGAGGCTAGAAACTAGGTAAATTTATTTCTAGAATGCTGGTATTGATGACTGAATATTATTCATTTATTTTTATCTTCCCAAACAGGCAAACAGCTGATTACAATTCACTTTATTTGCCAGAAAGATTTATCCTAGCTTAATTTAATAAATCTCTTTCATAATTTGTTTGCCTACGACTGGAAATGAAAAAATACTAGGCCTACATTATTCAATACACACAACATATTTTAGTCAAAGAATTATAATGTTAAATATGCATTCATATAGTAATGTTAGACGAGGAAATAAATTAGTATGAGAAGTTGGCCAATAAAGAAACAATGTTTTCTGTGATATGTGTGTTTTACGACCCAATGTTTTATTCTTCATATATTTGTGTCGATACTGGAAGTGTTGAAGGTGCCAATACCTGTCTGAATATACAACAGGAAGTACAAGAATAAAGTCGTCACCTGGAGCACAAAGTCTCGCCCCCGGAAGTCCGCGATGGTGCGCGGGAGTCTGGTGCGTCCCCACACGAACCTGAGGAACAGCGAACGCTCCTGGTTGGTGAACTCCTCCATGACGTCCCAGAACCACTGGACCAGCGGCGACGACGCTTCCACTCCTACGACAAGAGACGTTGTACCCGGTATTGATATGGGAGGGAGGTGTTCGATAACCGGCAACGTGCATTTGGGGGTTGATTTTACCACACACACTCGTCTCTCTGAACAGAAACTGGGTTCATTTGTTTAAAATTAAACTGTTCGGTTTGTTTTAGAGGTGAGACCCTCAAATCTCTTGAATCCTTAAGGATGTTCGAGATTTTAAGATTTGAGAAAATATCAGATTAGAGATTCATATCCTTTAAAAAAAAAGTAGTGTTTAATTTTTCAACTAAAATTTGTTTTAAAGGTCTAATGCGGATTATTGGTGGTTCAGAACCAATTATAATAATAATTATAGGATAAACTTAACAACCAGGCCCCATACCAGTAATTTAACATTTAATTGAATGGACTTGTAAAATAGTGGGTTTTATCCAACTCTATTTGTTTCTTTATGAAACAGCGAGAAGCTTTTAATTATTTAATCCGATTAGCTCAAAGATTTATATTTGATAGAATTTAAACCAAAAATTTAAAATTTTTAGTCCAAAAGTGAAACTTTTGAATACTTTTTAACTTTATAAAATATCTTGTTGTTGTGCGTTCCACACTCCTCCCGATGAGTTCCGATAGAACCAAACCTAAGTCAGGGGATTGAGTGGTGACGATCTATTTCCTTCTAGAGGCAGACATTACCTCTCTGTCCAGTGGCAGCAGTGTAAAGTGTTAACTGTGTTTGTTCCTTTTATCTGCTTTTATCCACCTTTACTGTACCTTTTTACAAGTATATGTTTAACTTTATAAAACAAATTAGTATGTAAATCCATTATTTGAATCGACCACGGAAACTTACGAGTTTTGGAATACTAATAATGATTTTATAATAAAATGTATAGTTCAAAACATTTTTACTAGTGAAACTTTGTAATTGTCGTGGTCGAAGCTGCCATGTCGAAGTTTATTGAAGTTTCACCCACCCTTGTACGTCGCCACGGACTTGAGGAGGGCGAGAGGGATGTCTGGCGAGCCACACACCATAGTCTGCAGCTCGTAACCACTGAACAGGGAGACCAGTGGAACGGGAACAACTCGGGCCATCCCCTCCTTGACGGCCTTCACCTGCTCGTCAAACTCGTGGAGCCTGAAAATATGGTAGTCATCATCTTTATAATGTATCTGGCTTGAGCAATCTTTAGAAAACTACATACTATACAAACTATATTAGAGCTGTGACTATCCAGCCTTCGATTGTCTGGCCCTCCGTATTATTTGGACCGATTCTCTGTAATATAAGTGCATTTTAAAATAAACAAACTTGTACATATCCACTATAAAACATTTACTGAATTTATAATGTAATAAATTTGATGCTCTATATTCACTTGTTCTTGCTTTGTAGCTGTTGTTCCTTTTCCAATATAAAGTACTCTCTAGTAAAGATTTAAAAAATTCATTTCTTGTTTATTTTTTTACTGTCCCCCGGCAATTACTATATTCCTATTTTAAATCGCAATCGGAGAGTGGGCAGATTCTATTAAAACAAAGTTAAATGATCTGGGAAAGTATAAAAAATAAATCTATGCAAACCCATACTGAAAATTATTTACACTCGGCTTCTGTATTATCCGGCCCGGAACACCGCCCCTTCAGGCCGGATAACCTCGACTCTAGTGTATTTCACCTCCGCTTTCCATCTCCCGGACAGCCATCTGTTGAAGGGAACCGGGGTATCGCCGAGTCCTACCTGTAGTTGAGCGCCAGCTTGACGTACTCCAGACGGTTCTCAGGCATGATGCGCCGGTAGCGTGTGGAGAGGGGGACGTCGTTGCCGTACGCCGACGGTGTGGAGAAGGGCATTTCCAGGGTGTGGAACACTTTGTCATCCGGCTCCATGTCCCGGATACAGAGGAGACCTGAGGGGGAGGAATATAATCAGTCATCGTCATCACCGCCGTCGGGTCAGCGATCGGATCTAGGACCGACGATGTTGTTTGGGCAAGAATTAAAGGTCAAGTTACTAAGAGTGTGTGAGAAATACTTTCTCAAGTCGAGACAATATCGATTGATGAATCATGGAATCGAGGGTACCAACCATAAGCAAAAGCCTTGAAAACTAACTCTAAACATAAGAGTGTTCACAATATCGCATCGAGCGCGCTCGGACCTGGTACGTAATCTCGGTCCACCTCGGTGAGGTCGGCAGGCGTCAGCGTCATACCGGCGAGTTGTTTCCACACGGGTTCTGCGAGGTTCAGACTTAGAGGGCTGCCCGTGCGAATGGCTATACCCATGAGGACGCCTGCAACATCAACATCAACATCAACTTGTCTCCCAACTCTCCCTGCTGTGGTCCGAGACACTAGTTAGAGGTACCAATAAACCAGTCACCGGTTAGGTGAGTTAGTGAGCACAAAGGGATGATTCTACTGGGGAGTGGAGGGGGTTACCTAATGATGAATCACATATTCAGTATCCATCACAAGACACTGTTAGGATAGTCAAGTCTCGCAGAATACGGTGGGCAGGACATGCAATGCGAACGGGAGAATCTAGAACCATGTTATAATGGCATCGAAATATCGAAGTGTGTGTAAATATGTGTTAGTGCTTTTACTTTTATTTGTGCTCTATCATTTTCCTAATATTTTATCATTTTATTTATTATAAATTGAATGGGAGAATCTATTACTTTGTTCGGAGTACGGACTGGCAGATTCAATGGGGTGACCTTGATGCAGATGGGAGACTGAATAGAACTAGCTCATGATAAAAATGTTATTATTATTATTATTATTATTATTATTATTATTATTATTATTATTATTATTAGCACCGTGTCTTACTACCCGTTCGGGTTATACGCACTTACGCTAACATGTAATGATAAGGTGATTGTGAGATGAAATGTAGGACCTACAGTTTAACGTGGGATCCGAACCACGGTGGAGACCTGGCATTCCTCACATTCACAAGTTGTGATTAATACATGTCTTGTCAGAGGTGAAGGAAGGGTTTGGCAATCAGATAAATCTGTGCCGGGACCGAGGATTGAACCCCGGACCCCCTAGCACAGAAGTCTTGACACCTTACCCCCTAGACCACCAGGTCACCCTATGATAGAAATAGGTGGCGTACTTTTATAAGTGCGTAAATGAATATTAGAGTTCTTAAGGCCATAGAGTAAGTAAGCTACTGTGACTACAACTTAAACTAACCTAAATAAACAGGGAAAACTTAAAAGAATGTATTTATTAGGGGCGTCACCTACATATGAACCCTGGCCATCACAAGAGAGCGGGAGGACTCACCCAAGAAACGGAACATGTTGAGGTGCAGCGGAGACTTGGTCATGGGGTTGAGCAAGAAGCAGTCCCTGTTGGTCCCCGCCTCGTCCCTCCCGTTGGGGGTTACTATGAGAAGGGGCAGAGCCCCGTTCTGTAAGCTCCTCGCACATCTCGGTGATGCTCTCGCTGTAACCACCCCCGCAGTCGTCCACACTCTCTCCTAGGGACACCAACAGTTCACCTTCATTTGTTGCCAAGGACCAGGGCTACCAATGGTTGTTATAAATACTATGATTGAGGAAATCGAATCCTCTAAATCTTAAGGGTACTCCAAAATTCAATTAAATGTCAGACTTGAGAACTGAGAGGACAAAAAATGAGTTTTTAAAATTTTTAACTGTAATTTGTTTTATAGAGCTCTAATACTGTTTTACAATGGTTCAGCACCACATAAAGAGGACAATCTAAACAACCAGAACCCAGACCAGTAATTTAACACTCAACTCATTATAAGAATGTTAACATTGATTTAACTCGCTTCGGTGGCCTTGTGGTCTGACGTGCTACTCTCGCAGTGGACTAGGCTGACGGTGACGGGGAGAACCAGGTTCGAATCTCAGTCGGGTGTACTGAGGGTGGTTTTCTAATATCCCTCTGTGCAAATGCTGGTACACTTAATCAGATTTCAACCTTCCTCAACCCAATCCCATTCGCATAGTAAATGTATGTGTAAAACTTGAATGTGTTTTTAATCAGCGCGTCTTACTACCCGTTCAATTTGTACATATGTACTAATTTACTCTAGCGAGTTAGGGATGATGAAGGTTGAATTTAGAGGAAACGTACATGCATTTGTGATAAGGGAGAGTGGAAAAGCATTTAATCTGAATTAAAAACCACCTTGAGTACATCCGACCTGGAAGTGAACTTCTACCTCCCCAGCATCGGCAGACCAGTGTAGCGCGAGACGATGTTTTGTCCCTTAAAGCCGAGTAGAGGAGACTTGACTGACCTACAAACTTGACCTTCCACACCCTGTGCGGCAGGAAGAGCGCCTCCTGGGTCAACAGGGACATCTTGCTGACCATCTGACCCAGCACCGACTTGATACCGTCCGGACCGGCCAGTCCCCCCTTACCTCTGGCCCTCTTCACCTGGATCCTGTTCAGTTCGATGACAGGCCCATGCTGTCGGTCTCGTACCATTGTCGCCTGCACCACCTGCGACACAAAGGCGTGCTAACACGTGCTCAGCGAGGCGAGAGGTTTCTCTCGACAGGAAACCAAAATACCCGATTAATTTAAATCAGTTAAGAAATGACACCTGGACACAGGAATCGAACCCGGGATCTTTGGCTTACCACACCAATGCTCTAACCACTGAGCTATACAGAGAGTCTGTGAAGGACGTGTGGAATCATCGGCTACATATGAGCAACTAGTAGTATTGTGAGATATCAGATAACACAGCCATCTGCAGCTCTGGAGGGCTGCTATGTTGCCAGATATACAAGATTGTAACTAAAGATAACTTCAATGAACATCAACACAGGGCCCGCTTCAGTGGACACATGGAGGGAAAGTGGGTAAACCACCCTCAGTACACCCCGACCAAGATCTGAACCTCAGTCATTGGCCGTCTAGTCTACTGCAAGAGTAGCGCCTTAGACCATGTGGACACCGAAGCAGGTCAATGGAGACCCTGTCCCCCCCCTACTTTGTTACTTTAACGATGTGGATAACTCTGACGGACAGTAAAACCAGGTCATTGTAATGTCTGTGTTTTCCAGACGGATATATGTCTTTTTATTGTGTGTGTCTTATCTTACTCCTTGTTTGATATTCACATGTTCACACTACTGGGTTAGGGAATGTGGAGGGTTGACTTTGTAGGAAATGTACTCGCATTTGTGTGTAAGTAAGAGGCCATTTCAGTACAAAACAGGGCCAGTACAGATTCAAACCCAGATCTTCCCATCATATTGCGAGCCCCATAAGGGGTGTTCGCTACATCCCGACCCAAAAGCGTGTCCTTTACCTTCCTAAACGTCGCCTCCTTGGTGGAGGAGACAAGGATGCCTCTCAGAGTGTCCATACCTTCCTAAACGTCGCCTCCTTGGTGGAGGAGACAAGGATGCCTCTCAAAGTATCCAGACTCCCCTCACCCTCCACGGGGAACATGGCCGTCACGGGGCAGAACAGCTCCGAGAAGTGGTGCAGAAGCACCAGTCTGTTGCGCAACACCACGAGAGGCATGTCTCTCACGAGGTCGTACTCCAGCGGGGCCCCGGGGGGGAGGCGCGTGGCCGAGACGGGCTTGGTGGTGCTCCAGGCTAGCGTGTGGGCCGAGCCGCAGGCCACGTGGCTGATCTTCTTGGCCTGGGGGACAGGCCGTGTTCAAATATTAATTATATTTAGTAGAGATGTCGAAATCGAGCTCAAGTTTGTTGATTCAAGTTGATCATCGGCTCGAGGAGGTGAGCTCGGGTTGAATAAATATACAGTTTGAAACTTAATTATGGAAATAAAAATTAATTTTACATATTAAAAATTATTATTATTACTATTTTACTTACTCTTCAAGTTATAAGAAAGTGTACTAGGCTGTATTTTTCACATTTGCGTGAAAAACCATTATTTCACTACACTCGACCGGGACTCAAACCCCAATTTCTCCGTCGGTGACAGTCTAGTCCAACACGAGAGTGACGCCTTAGACCATGCGGCCACCGAAGTTAGGTTAGAGGTTATTTTAAAGCTTGTGAAATTTCTGGGTGAAAAGTTAATGTTAATGTCATTGAAAGTGCTCAGGACAGAAAACAAGAGTCTGTAGTTGAGTGCTGCGGAACTTAGAAACAGATGAATGGGGGGAGGAATGGACGAAAGAAGAAACTGTGAGACAAAAGAAAGTAGTAAAGGAGAATAAAGAGTAAATGAGATTTTAAAAAAAGGAGAAAGAATACAGAACAATTTTGAAGGAAATAAGAACCTGTTCGAACTTAGCTCAGTCGGTAGCGTGCCTGGCAACTGATCTAAGGGTCCCGGGTTCGATTCCCTAGCATGGCGGGAAATCGGTCATTGATGAAAATATAGGTTTACCCTTTCACATTGATGAATTAACGGTCCAGGGGACTGGATGTTGTGCTTGTCCTAGTCTTAAGTTGTATTACAAGGCATATGAAGTTATGACAGACCTAGCCAGCCGGTAGTGGAGAACATATGGCTTGAATAAAAAACTGACCACAGGCTGGAAACAATCATGGATGTCCTGGAAGTGTGCAAGGAGAACGAGACCAGACCTGTGACATTCAGAACGGACCTGGTGAGATGAACTCGGATGAAAATGGCATAAGAGAATGATGGAGAGACTCAATCTTATGGCAACGTGGTGTCTACTCAACTTGACCAATGAAATTACAGACTTTTCCTCTGATCATTTCCTAAAATTCCCCGACTCTAAAGTATGTCGCACACTTATACCCTCATTCCTCCCCATCCCCTTCTCCACAGCCCCTTCAACCCCTGTATCTTTTTTTATTAATATTTTTTTATGAATAATAATGGCTTTTAAAATTTAAATAAATGTGTTTTTTTTTTTAATTTATATTAACATAGTCTACAAGGAATTAGAAAAATTATAAAATATGTTACACAGCTACAAACAAAAAAGACAGTTTGAATCACATCGTAATTTACTGTTTTAATGATTATCATATTTCATATTTTGAGTAAAACAACATTTTCCCGGGTTTGTTTTTGTAACTCAACAAATTCCCGACTTATTACCGTTTTTTACCGAACACTTCGAATTCCCGGCTAATTTTCATTTTCCAGGATGATATACACCTTGGGAAAATACATAAAGAAAGTAAAAGAAAATAGTGAAAATTTTTGTAACTGTCAAAGCCGAGTCCAAGTTTCCCCCTTCTCCTCCCCTAGTAACTACTGACCTGTAGAGCCACCACGGGCCTGGGTCTCTGGATGGCGTTGGTGGTGCCGTCTCCGAGCTGCCCCTCGTCGTTGTCCCCCCAGGTGTACACCTCGCCCTGGTCGCTGCAAGCCACGCAGTGTAGGGAACCTGACAAAAACAACACCGACCCCGAGGGGTCCTGAGTTAGCTCTCCGACAGAGACACCTCGGTCCGTAAGTCTGTACCAGAGGTGGATTGGATCCAATATTTTATGGATCTCCAATTTACCTTCAAATCCTGAATCTTAAATCTATGGGTGTACCGGTGCAGATATTATGTCGATTATTCTTTTTTCAAAAGTAGTATTTATATCAAAATTTTCTAGTTAGGAAATTAGTGATCAAAATTCACAAAAAAACACTTGTATACATAATGTATCTGGGTTGAGGGCTTTGGAAAGATTACAGAACCAGATAAAGAAATATAAGTTCATACCGTTGATAAAACTAACAATCTAGTTCCAACTTTCGCCGGCTATACATAAAATATATTTTTGTATTAATTACATCAACTGTTCTCATTCTCTTAAGCATATCTCCCAATAATTATTAATAAATAACCGATAATCGGTATATTATTATTATTATTATTATTATTATTTAGCACCGCGTCTTACTACCCGTTCGGGTTATACACTTAAGTACTAATTACGCTAGTGGATTAGGAATTGGGAAGGTTGAATTTAGAGGAAGTGAACACGCATTTGCGTGAAGGTAGAGTGGAAAACCATTTAGGAAAAAACCACCCCCAGTTCACCCGACCGAGATTCGAACCTCGATCTCCCCGTCCTCGGCAGTCGAGCTAAACACAACTAGCGCGTTAGCCAACTACGCCACCGAGGCGGGTATAATCGGTATAAATAATCGTAACATGAACAATTATTTTAAACAATCGGTGTTGGTTATCGGTTTTAATGAATCGGTACACCACTACTTAAATGCAAATCTGAATCGTGAAAAAATTGTGAACATAAAGAGGAGATACAAATATAAAAGAGAACGAACGGAACATGGGGTTTAAGAAAATAAAAACTACGGTTCCTACTTTACACTGCTGCCACTGGACAAAGAGGTAATGGCCGCCTCTTGAAGAAAATATAAATGACAAACAAAGGGTTTGAAATTTCGAGTCTAGTTATGATCTTTAAATAAAGAGATTGGGGATTTCAAATTGAACCAGACTGTAGCTAAGGTTGGATTTAGAACCGTGACCTTGAAGCTTTGCAGAGGTTTATTGCTACCTGGCCAGGTATATACCTGTAGCAATGCAGATTATCTTCTTCCCCTGAAGTGCCGCAACCTTTCGTGGCCTCCTCACATGGTCATCGGTACCGTGACCCAACCGGTGGTAGTCACCTTTACCCCTACACAAACAAAGTCCAGTACATACCGTTATCAAACCAGTGATTGTGTGTGTCACAACCAGTCAACCTGGGAGTTTGCTCGAGTTCCTTTTGTTATTGTTATTTTAGAGTCGGGTCAAATCCCCTAGTTTGCAAATTCAAAGCTTGAAAAAAAAAATTATGAACATAGTCAGAAATATAATCTGACACCTTAGCTCAGTCAGTAGCGTGTCTGTCTGTCTACCGAGCTAAAGGTCCCGGGTTTAATTCATTGCATGGCCAAGAAATGTATCATTATTGAATTGTGGGTTTACCCTTTCCCAGTGATAAATTAACGGCCGGGGAACTGGATGTTGTGCCTGTCTTAGTCTTTACAGGCCTAGCAAGCCGGTAGTGAAAAATATTTGGCTCGAATAAAAAAACTGACACAAGCTGGAAACAGTTGATGGATGTAAAAAAAAAAGTAGGAAATATTAATTAAATGTTAAACTACTGGTCTGGGGTCTAGTCGTTAAGTATGTTTGTAATTTTGTTGGGGCTGGATAACCAATAAGTAATATTAGAGCTCTAACACAAACTACAATTCAAAATCTTAAAAATAAATACTCTTTTTTTTTCAAATCTCGGACCTGATATTTTCTTTGCTCATCAAATCTCGAATATCAAATAGATTCAGGGGTATGAGAACTAAAAGGTTTCATTCATAATTTTTTTATTTTTTTTAGTTCCAAAAGTGAGCAAACTATCGAGAATACTGACCAGGTATAGACGCTCCCCGAGCGGGTGAGCGCGACGGAGAACTGCGAGCCGCACTCCACCTTGATGACACCCAGACCTGCTAGGGACTCAATCTTCATGGGGACCTGAACAGGGGCAAATAACTGCATGACCCCCCCATCCTTACACCACAGGTTCCACAGGTGCTGTTTTATTGTTATGACGGACAGATGAGTAACGTTACAATTACCGAGAGTCATTCAATTACTACTTTTGTTATGTACCATTCGTTACACTATGGCTCTATATCATGGTGGTGGAATGGTCTAAGGCGCTAGGTACTCTCGCAGTAGACTAGACCGCCGATGGCGAGGAGATTTGAGTTTTGAAACCCATCAGAGTGTACTGTGAGTGGTTTTTACCAAAATGGTTTACCCCTCTCCCTCTATGCAAATGTAGGCACACTTTTTATAAATATGACCTTCTTAAACCGCTAAAACCATTTGTAAAGACCCAAACGGGTAGTAAGACGCGATACTAGGAAGAAAAAAAAAACTGTACCAAACTTAAATTAAATTGTTTATTGCGTTCAAAAGTTATCGTGAGACATATCCACCAAAGACGGACAGGTGCGAATCGGTTGAGTTAAAACTGAGAACTCGCTTCACTCGGTCAATAAATCAAACCACATGATTATGTTTTTATTTGTTTTCACCCTCGGACAATATTTGCTAGTTATTCTATACAGGGAGCCGAAGATACACGAGCCCGGGAGTGGAAATTTCCCGACCTCAACCGGTTTTATCCCCCCCTTTGTCACCTAAGCAAGGGCGAGGCCCTGTGTGGCCACACTGTTTGCCCATGTTTGCCCATGTTTGCCCATCCCTAAGTGCAATCCTGTATACCATAGTAGTACAATGCAGGTTAATCTTGATACCTTACAAGGTAGACATAGTGTACATAACAAGAGAAAATGAAAAATACTTATTTATATATTTTTAATACCGTGTCTTACTACCCATTTGAGTTATACGCTTATGTACTAACTACACTAATGATTTTAGGGATTATTAAGATTATATTTAAGTAAGTGTATCCACATTTACTCGGAGGGGGAGTGGAATACCATTTTGGAAAAACCACCCTCAATACACCCGACCGAGTTTCGAACCTCGATTTACCCATCATCGGCAGTCTACTCTACTGCGACAGTAGCGAGTTATACCACACGGCCACCGGAGCGGGTAGTTTATAATTGCTGTCAACATTTTTAATGGGGAAGTTTCATAAATGTCGAGACAAAAGTGAATTTGATAAAATAATCAAAATTAATGTTTTTTTGAATCACCTTAAATATAAGTATAATAGTGTCATGGTGTTGTTCGAGAAGGACTGGTACTCGGGTAAACCGCTGGTTGGGCTTACCTTGCAGCCATCCGAGCCCCCGCGGCCCAACTTGCCGTAATCTCCGTCCCCCCAGGACCAGACATTGTCGTCGTCCGTGATGCAGAGCGTCTGAGCGTCCCCGCTACCGCAAGCTATGTCCATCACGCGCGAGCCTAGTAGCGCTTCCACCTGCTCAGAACAACAGACACTGAATTTGGTTAAACTTCGGCAATTCCAAGCAATTATCGGCTATATTTCTTAAAAAATAATAAAGGTTTCTTTTTTCCTATAGTTGGGTAGAATCCTTTATCTATTGAATCCTTGAATCTTTAAAAATATACAATTTCGGTTAATGTGAAGATATTTAAAATTTAATTTAAAAAAAAGTTTTAGGATTGATGCTATTTAAATTAATATTATTATTTAGCACTGCGTCTTACTACCCGTTTGGGTTATACGCTTAAGTACTAATTACGCTAATGGATTAGGAATTGGAAAGGTTGAATTTAGAGGAAGTGAACCCGCATTTGCGTGGAGGGAGAGTGGAAAACCACTTAGGAAAAACCACCCCCAGTTCACCCGACCGAGATTCGAACCTTGATCTCCCCGTCCTCGGCAGTCGAGTTCAACACGACTAGTGCATTAGCCAACTACGCCACCGAGGCGGGTTGCTATTTAAAGATATTGTTTTGTTTGTTACATTTATTATATCACGAACAATAAAGAGAACACTTTTTATTAAATTAATTATATTAATACAATTGTTATTCTCTCAACTTCAAAAGTTTATAATAATTCCTTTTACCAAATTGCTTAAAAATTGTCATTGCAACTGAGAAAACTTTGAGATTTTTACCAATCTCGAATCCTCTAATATCCTTAAGGATTTGAGGGCCCTATACCTGATATTAAGTGACCAGTGCCGCTGGATACCCACCAGTTTGGGTTTGAGCTGGTCCTCCGAGTCTCCGTGCCCCAGCCGGCCATACCTGCCCTTGCCCCAGGTGTACACCTCCCTCTTGGCCGTGATGGCCGCGGAGTGGGCCCCGCCGCACGCTATGTCCACTATCTCCTTGCCTTTGAGCATCTCCACGAGACGCGGCCGCTCGCAGGAGCTGGGGGACAGTCACAACTTTGGAGGGTGAGCGTACTCGGAAATTTGAGTACTAGTAGTACTTCAAAATAGACTCAAAATATATTTCTAAAAAAATTCTTAAAAATGTGAGTACCCGAAACATTTGATTCAGTCTTGATAATTTTTTAGGTTTATTAAAGTGTGAGTGGATTTTTAAGAAGATATTTCTTATCACAAAGAGTCACTGAATATTTCTATTTTTACTGATTAAAAAAAAATATTGCTCTTATATCGCTATTAAATTTAGTTAAAATTTCAAATTTTTGTGATCATAATATTTTCTTCTGCAAAAGATACTCTTTGTTAAAAACATCACTTCAAGATAGACTTCTTTTTACTTCTTGAGGTATTTTGTTATATTTGTAAGAAGGTATAGGAGAGATGGATAAAAACATATAAAAGGGGACTAACACAATATAGCTTTTACAAAGAAAAGAAGAACACAGTTCACACTTTACACTGCTGCCACTGGACAAAGAGATAATGTAATGGTTGCCTCTCTAAGAAAATCCATCATTACCGACCAATCCCCCGACCTAGGTTTCATTCTATCGGAACTCATCAAGAGGGAGTGTGAAACACGCCACGCAACTTACTAAACGATGAAGCCATTTACCTCTCTGTCCAGTGGTAGCAGTGTAAAGTGTGAACTGTGTTTGTTCCTTTTATATGTTTCCATCCACCTTTCCTGTACCTTCTTATAAATATAACAAAATACCTCAAGAAGTATTAAAGAGGTTTTCCTTGTAGAAATATATTTACTAGAATTTGAGAGCTAAGAATCAAGTTATCCAAAATTTAAATTGAAAAATGACACCTCGACACACAGGAATATAGCCCCGGCACTTTTGGCTTAGTGAATGATCTTACCACTCGGCTATCAAGGAGTCGTCCTGCGACAAACCACAGACAAGGTACCTACTACACACCGGACCCACAACCTCCAGTTCAAAATGTCTGCGCTCATCGGGAAGCGCACGAGTTCATCAACATGCACTCACCAAGTGAAATCGTTTTCAAGCTGATTTTTTTTAAAAACTGTTCAATTTAAAGATAGTTTGACTGAGAGACAAAAATGTACTTCTAGTGTGAATCAGCCCACTTTCAAAGAACCAACCTCCTTTTTGTGTTGTGTTCAAGCGAATGTTTGCGAATTGTCTAGTTTGTAAACAATGTTCAAATATTGTCAGGTGTGAAGTATAGTGAATAGGAGAACAACTAGGAGATAGTCACTATTAAGGATGGGGGCGATAGCAGATACGACCACCATCCTTGGCTCTCCGACTTGTAACCTTTACAAAGAACATGTTTGAATGAGAGTTTTGTCACTTGTGTCGCTATCATCGAGGACTGCAACTAGCACTGCCCAGTGTCCAAGGACTCAACTCAAGGAGCGCAGAAGAACTCCCGTAAGAATGAGTGTCTGTTGCGTACCTTGTTTGTGGTCCAGCGTCACTATTCACGCTTATTTTAAGTAGAGCCAGGTCAAATCCACTATTTTACAAATCCAGATCCAATTTACCTTCGTATACTAATCTTATATAAAATTATGAACCTCAGAGGAAATATAAATATAATATATAAATATAATATAAAAATATAAAATACAAATAATAACTAAATGTTAGCATTCTTTCTTATAATACATTCAGTTATATGTTAAGTCACTGGTCTGGGGTTTAGTTGTTGAGTCCATACTATAATAATAACTAGTCCTGAACCACCAATACGCAATATTAGAGCTCTAAAACAAATTTCACTTGAAAAATTGAACAAACTTTTTTTTTTAAAGGAAATGAGTCTCTAATATGAAATTTTCTCTAATATGCTTAAGGATTCTAAGTTCTATTCCTAATATTAAGGCAGAGTCTGTGATGGACGTGTGGAAATCGTCAACTATATCTAAATGATCAAGTAGGATCACAAGCTATCAGCTAACGCAGCCACCTTCGACTCGGGAAGGCTTCATGCTGTCAATAGTACGACAAGTGTACAACGACAATGGTACAATGACAACTGTACAACTCCTGGATGGCTCAGTGGTCAGAGCAGATGTGTACAGAGCCAATATGTGCCGGGTTCGATTCTCGTGTCTGTGTGTCATTTTAAAATTATAGATTCTTGGATGGCTCAGTGGTCAGAGCAGTGGTGTACAAACACTATTTGTCCTGGGTTCGATTCTCGTGTCCGTATGTCATTTTAAAATTATAGACTCTTGGATAGCTCATTGGTCAGAGCAGTGGTGTACAAACACTATTTGTCCTGGGTTCGATTCCCGTATCATTTTAAAAACATAGACTGTGACTATGCTGTAGCCGTAACTAACAAATATAATAGCTTGGTTATTTAATCCATTATTATTTATACTATTTTCAAAATGAGTCGCAGAGAATGTTACCTCCTGCTCCCGTGTCCTAGCTTTCCATCGTCCCCCTCCCCCCACGAGTACACCTCTCCCTCCGCTGTGAGCGCCAGGCAGTGTTTTCCCCCCGAGTTCACCGCAACCTGCAACAACAGTATCACACAGGTAAGTAGCGACCATTCCTCCTGACGCAAACAGTTTCTACTCTAGTATCACTCGGGTATTTAAGTTTACCTTCTTGATGCAGATATGTTGTATGGACTCTATGAGAGTTGGCATCATGACGGAGTCGGTACCGCCAATACCAAGGCGGCCGCCGGCGCCGTAGCCTGGTAAAAAAAGACAAATACCAGAGTGTAAATACAAGGTTCGTTAAGTTAAAGGCGAGCTGAACTCACTTGTTTGATTCAAAGCAGAGCCGAAGAGAATATCTCAAATATAGTAACGTGTGAAAAGGAGAAGTCGCAAAGGTCCTGGCGGCGCATTCCGACAAATATATTTTTAAAATGTATAAATACAATATAAATATTGGATCTAACATTAGGGCTATGTGAAGTTCACTCGTTCAATTCAAAGTGAAGAGGAATAAAAATAATACGGAATATTACCCGAGGCTGAATTGAAGTTTGAATATTTAAAAAAAATGTTTAATGGTCAATAAAAATAGAAAACTTTGCATAACTATGTAAATTTAAGTAAAAAAAAATTAAATTTACAAAATGCTATACATCAAACATAATTAATATATTTTTATCTTAAAATGATGGATTAAGTTATTATCACTGAATGTAATTATTAATTTTTTTCTGCACAAACACTAATTCTTGATGGAAATAACAGCGGAAAATAAGAAAAAAATAAACATAATTTGTGTGTTTTAACTAGGGATATGAAAAAGGTATCGATACTTTATTAATATAGATATTTTCCTTTCGATGCTAATATGTTTTTACTCGGTATCGTTTTTCTGATACTTTTATTGATATTAGTACTCACACTCCGGTATAAAAAAAACAACTTTTTTGCTATCTTCACTCTCATGTTGGGATTATATTTTTACCAGGATGGACTGTGGAGGAAAAACAAATGTATTATTATTATTACTATTATAATCATAATCACCGCGTCTTACTACCCGTACGGGTTGTACACACTCACGCTAATATGTAATGGTAGGTTGATTGTGAGATGAAATGGAGGACCTACAGTTTAACGTGGGATCCGAACCACGGTGGTAGGCCTGGCATTCCTCACATTCACAAGTTGTGATTAATACACGTCTTGTCAGAGGTGAAGGAAGGGTTTGGCAATCAGATAAATCTGTGTCGAGACCCTCAGCACAGAAGTCCGACACCTTACCCCTAGACCGCCAGGTCACCCGAAGAACAAATGACAATATTTTTAAATTCTCACTCCTTTTCTGCGACTATCATTCAATCTGTTCTAGCTCATTCTAATTCACACCTGTTTGTTTATCAACACAGCCTGATGCCCAGGCTAGTGGCTACCAGTCTTACTACCCTTCCTTTATCACTGAGCACAGTCATCACAAACTGAACACAAGCTTCTGTAGAGCTCAGTGAACTCAGTCAACTGAAGGGTGCCCCAAGCAAACGAAGCAGAAAAGTTTTATGTGCATTGTTTAAGCAGATGAAGCATAGCAAGGCGGCCATTCTTCTATCGTTCGTCAAAAGTAATAATCTATCTTGATAAAGAGTTTATAAACGGCTAATGTGGTTTTAAAAAAAATGGCACCTCCCAGAAGTGAATTATGGAAAAAAAAATTTTTTAAAGTTGGCTAGCGAAAAAAGCATCATGTAAAATTTTGTTTTAGATTATTAAAAACCATGATTAATTTTTCAGTGTTTAGATAAATATGAAAAATATAATTATGATGCAAAAGTTGAAATTATTATTACTAGATAAGAAAAAATATGTTTCCAGGTTAAAATTTCGATCCCGATACTTATTGTTATTGATACTTTCGTTTCTATACCATATCCCTAGTTTTAACTTTAAATAATTTTTTTTTGACGAAACTTCATTAATGTTGAATCCGGGATTTTTACTTTCGAAGCGAACAAATATTCAAAGAGAAGTCAAAGTTTTTTAAGCTCCGCACAGCCTTATCTAATATTAAGAAGACATTTTAGAAAAAAGATTAAGGTATCTAACAAAATAATCATTTTCATGGTTTTCAGACATCTGGTTTCACTTTGCCGGTGAATCACTTTCATATTTAGTTAAAAGAGTTCTCATAAATATTAAGAGGAAAGTAAGAATACAGTCCATGCTTTACACTGCTGTCACTGGACAGAAAGGTAATGGCTGCATCGATCGTTACTACCCAATATCTCAACCCGCCCATCTCCTGTGGTTTGTCCTTTATCTAAGTGACCTTTTATTTTTACCAAGTTTCCATTTTCTCCCTTATATGTTTTTTTTAGGAAGTTGCGTTACGCGTTTCACACTCCCTTCTGAAAAGAGGTAATGCAATGAAACCTAGGTGGGGGGATTGGGCGGTAACGATGGAATTTCTTCAAGAGGCAAACGTTAACTCTTTGTCCAGTGTCAGCAGTGTAAAGTGTGAACCATGTTTGTTCCTGGACCTTCTTACGAATATAGCCGATCAAGGTAGTTTTGGTAACAATCAAATATTACTAAAAATTACTAAATATATTTACGGGGTTAGAAGACCTAAAGATCGACTGAAAGTCACCGCGAGATCAACCATTGCCGACCCTTGGCTTAGACCATTCTGCCACCGAAGTGGGTTGAGATTCTCGAAATATTCAACGTAGAGTCAAAGTTTGAACCTTCAACACCACACCCCTATCGGAAACACGAGCCGGGTTAGTTGTGTTTTGTGCACCTGTGGCGTACACCTTCCCATCGGCGGTGACGGCCATAAGGGTCTGCTCTCCACCGACCAGCTGCACCGGCCGCAGCGCCGACAGAGCCTCGCAGGACGTGGGCAGCTTCACCTTGGCACCCTCCACGCCGCCAAGCTGTCCCCGGTGGTTGTGGCCCCAACCGTAGATAGTCCCGCTGCCGTTCCAAGAGAGCGTCCAGTCTTCCGGACGTCTGGAACGTACGCAAGTGTGTCTGGGTTACTAGGTACTGGGACCTCCTGATCCTAGCATGGTCTAGTCAAGTGATATACTTGCTAACTTTTCTACCTTCTACTTTATTAGCTATCCAGATTTTGTTCACATTAAGTGGTAAACTACTGCTCTGGGCTATGGTTGTTTGTTTCCCCTTTATATTAATACATTGTAAATCACTAATAAGGACCTGATAATCTCTAAAAAATATATACATTTTATTCAAAATTAAATTTTATTTCAAATCTTTAAGGTTTTTTTTTTGATCCTTGTATTTTTAAAATCATTAAATGTGTGTGGGTGGGGGAAAAGGGAGCTTTAGTTCCAGGTATGCTCACCTGTGTAGCCAGAGCAGCAGTTGCTCGTCGTGGAACTGTTTGAAACACTCGTGGTTCTCGTGATCCAACACCAGCACCCCAGATTCGTTTAACATCTCGCTGATCTTCTTGCGGACCTGCGACCAACCAAACAGGAGGGAGAGATTGACGCGGAGCCGAGAGCACCTTCAGACCCCGCGGCCCCCACCGTCAATCTCGTAACAGACTGGACTGCCGCCAAGGGCGCGGATATTGGGGTTAAAGGTCCGGTCTCTCTCTCTCTTTCCACGCAAATGCAGGTACACTTCCTCCTCAACATATTAGTGCAATAAGTACATGTCCTTCGAATGATACTGATGAGTGTGGGAAATAGATATGACCAAACAACTCCATTTTAATACACACAGTGTCTTACTACCAGATCTGTCAACTAGCTACACTAATGTTTTAGAGATGAGGGTCATTACATTTAGAAGATATGTACCCACATTTGTGTGGAGAGAGAATGTGGGAAAACATTCAGGTTAACCCGACCGAGATTCAAACCCACTACTTTCCCCATAATCGACAGTCCAGTCTATAGCGAAAGGTATGCCCGGGACCATACCACTCCCAACATTTACCAATTTCCCCCAACATTTACCGGTTTCCCCCGACATTTCCCGGTTTCCCCCAACATTTCCTGGTTTCCCCAGACATTTCACAGTTTCCCCCCGACATTTCCCCAGCTCCCCCTTGTCTCCAGCCGCCATGTTTGATCAACTCTAGACCAAGAAAAGATGCCCAACCGTTTGTACTCACCTCGACGCAGAAACTATGGGGCAGAGTGGTGCGGCCAACGAGGGCCCCGGCCACCCTGGCGGCCATGCAGTAGCGGCGGAACCAGGACCACTTGTGGTTCTCCGAGCAGCACGGGAGCGAGTCCAAGCCTAAGTCACAGGCCAGGGCTACCAACACCTGCGGTCAACATTAGATAGTTTGCGCTGGTAAAAGGAATGAGAGCTGAGACGTATTACAGATATTCAATAAAGAAGTAACGGCTGTCTCTTGAAGATAATCTACCGCTGCGGTCCAATCCCTCGACTTGGGTTTCATTCTATCGGGACTCATCAGTAAGGAGTGGGAAACCCTGAACTCAACTTCCTAAAAGAGGAAACCAAAAAAAACCACAAAAGGGAAAGAAAGAAAATTTGTAAAGAATGATAGAACATTTAGAGAGGAACATGTAAATGGAACAAAACAACTAATAACATAAATGACTAAAGGCGAGCTCTCGCGAGTCATTTTCAATAATTTATATAAAATGAACATTAGAACAATATGAACAAGAAATACTGAATTAATTTTCTTTTAATACAAGGATTTATTTAAATTCAACGTTACACTGCGACCTTGTATTGGATTTAATCCTCAGATGTTTTCCAATTTCGACTCGTGTTGACGTCTGAAAAGAACAGACAGCATTTCATGAGATTTGTGTGTCGACGCGTTGCTCATATACCTACGCTTCATTTTATGAAAAATTAATCACTGAAAATGACAGGTAAGAACTCAACTATACACAGAACATAAATATTGGATTATATGGAATATATCTCTTTAAAGAAAACTTTTTTTTTTTTGCCTATATTTGCAAGACGATACAAGAAACTTTTAGGGAGTTGCGTTGCGTGTTTCACACTCCCTCCTGATGAATTCTGATAGAATGAAACCTAGGCCGGGGGATTGGATGGTAACGATATATTTTCTTCAAGAGGCAGCCATTACCTCTCTGTCCAGTGGCAGCAGTGTAAAGTGTGAACTGTGTTTGTTCCTTTTATATGTTTCCATCCACCTTTACTGGACCTTCTTGCAAATATAACAAAATACTTCAAGAAATAAAAAGAGGGTTTCCTTAAAAAGATGATAGTATTTTCAACCCCTTTAGTGAATATCAGTTCCCACAGTTTCTGGTATTTGAGAGTTAATAATCGAGTCCAACGTCCGCAACTAACATCGGCCGCGCGCTTTACCTTGAAGAAGTCGCTGTGCATGAGGTGTTTCCCGCTGCGCACGATGGGGTCCTCATACTCGTACTGCCTAAGGAGGGCCTGAGGCAGACCCTTGACTAGCGCGGGCAGGGCCGAGTCTGTCGTTTGTTCCATCTTGAGGAGTCCCGGGATATCTAGGAGCCTCCCCAGTCGGGAAACCATGAGCCGTCGCAGTTTGTGGAGGGCCCACATGCGCTGAGGGGCGGCTGGAGAAACACCCGGTACAGACATTTAGACCAAACCAGAGCTCATCTCTGATAACATTACTGGAGGTTAACACAACACACAAATTAAATTTAAATAATTGTTTATAGTAGAAATGAGTCGGAGCCAAAATTTCACCACAAAATTTAACTCACCAAGCGAGCTGAGCTGAGCGCAGGAGGCGAGCGCGGTGGCCAGTCTCGTGACCAGGATCCTGTCGGAGCTGAGGTTGAGCCTCGAGTCTAGCAGGCACATGACAAGCTCCACCGAGGGCTGGGACAGGATGGCTCGGTCGGAACTGCGCTCCTGGGGCCCACAGTAGGTCACCAGGGGGTACACCGTAAACTTCCATCCCCAGCCGTTGACGGAGCCGTCGCTTGTGAACTTCCACCGCATCTCCTCACCTGGGGACACAAAGAGAGACGGCACCACCGACATTTCCAGATCAGCCAGTGGATTAGTACTTCTCTTGTTTTCTTGTCAACGTGTCTTACTACTTCTATGTACTAATTACGCTAATGGTTTTAGGGATGAGGAAGTTTATATTTCAAGGAAGTGTACCCGTATTTGCGTGGAGGAAGAGTGAAAGACCATTTTGGAAGAAAAAAAAACCTCGATAGACCCGACTGGTATTCAAACTCCGGTCGCCCAGTCATCAGCAGTTCAGTTTATCACGAGAATGACACCTCGGTCTGTTCAACCACTGAGGCGTTGAATTACTGGTCTGGGGACTGGTTGTTGAGTTCATCCTATCATTTATAATTGGATCTGAATCACCAATAAGCCGTATTAGAGCTGTAAAACAAATTACAATTGAAAAATTGAAAAATATATATATATATCTTTTTAAGGATTTGATTCTTGAATCCATGAATCTCAAATATCCTTAAGAATTTTAGGGTCCCATTCCTAAACTAATTTAAATTTAGAAACCCAAGAAGTTTAAAATCAATCCCCTTCCACACCCCCTTGCATGAAAGTGTTCTACCTCCGCTGACCTGGTATACGTATCTCCGATGACCAGTCGCTCCACTCCCGCCCCGATCTGGTGGACACGCACCGGCCCGTACCGTCCATGATGGCGAGGGGGTCGTGCCGGCGCTCGGTGGAACACTGGCGGTCAAACTCTATGCGGAGACCCTTGGCCCCTGAGGGTACACAACAGTGGGTCAGAGAGGGTACACAACAGTAGGTCAGAGGGGGGAGGTGAGGAGGGACAGAAAGACACAAATATCCCCCCCTGTCATGTCCTGACCATACTAAACTATACAATTTATACAGTGGACTCCCGACTATCCGGCCAGGTTGGATAACAAAAGAGCCGGATAGGCCAGGGTTATATAAATACTCACTTCCTGCCCCCCCCCACACCATTAAAAACACACGTTTAATACCAAAACCCGCTCTTATTAATATTTTCTGACATCTTAGCACAGAACGGTACTTTATAAATGTCTGTTATGTACTGTACTGTACTGTAGGTTTTAAAAAATGTATTACAGAAAAAGGAAGTCCAAGAATAAAAATATTGTACACATTTTAAGGTAAATTTTATAATGTCCAACTTAATGTTTATTACATAGAACGTTTCTTTTTTTTTAACTAGGCTGGATAGTCAGGAGTCTACTGTGTTTATATCACTCATTGTATTGTATGTTTGAGTGAACTAGGACAAAGGAAGGAGATTTGTAAGTGTGAAGAAATGTACTTTACAATCGCTACTGTTTCCAGCCTGTCGTCGGTATTTTATTCAAGCCATACAGTTCCCAGTACTGGCTGCTAGACCTGTCATAGTTATGAATGTATTCTATATTATAAATTAGACATTGAAAAGGGGACAGAAGGGTAAGATTATTACTCTTATTAAAAAACTGTAGGGCTCAAAGCTCACAACTAAACAGATAATTATGTAATTTTTGGGGTACACCAGTCCCTTCTTCAGCAGAAGAGACACAGGTGACCTGGCGGTCTAGGGGTAAGGTGTCGGACTTCTGTGCTGGGAGTCCGGGGTTCAATCCTCGGTCCCGGCACAGATTTATCTGATTACCAAACCCTTCCTTCACCTCTGACAAGACGTGTATTAATCACAACTTGTGAATGTGAGGAATGCCAGGCCTCCACCGTGGTTCGGATCCCACGTTAAACTGTAGGTCCTCCATTTCATCTCACAATCACCCTACCATTGCACATTAGCGTAAGTGCGTATAACACGAACAGGTAGTAAGACGCGGTGCTAATAGTAATAGTAGTAATAATAATTCAGCAGAAGAGAATAAAACACAGATTCTAGGTAGGCCTTGCCCTTCTATACTACTTTCAACATTTAATGATCATATTCGAGAAACTTTTTTTGAGATCTCTACAAATCTCTCATCTCTCGAATACCTTATAATAAGAAGTATTCAAGTGTCTCATCCCTAGCAAACACTAACAAGTAATGTAATGTAAGTGTTAAGGAGGGAGAGAGATAAGAAATAATTAGATTCTCATTTCTTTACACAGATAACCCGACAACTTAGCTCAGTCGGTAGCGTGGCTGTCTACTAAGCTAAGGGTCCCAGGTTCGCTTCCTGGCATGGCCGAAAAACTTGTCATTGGTGAAATATGGGTTTATCTTCTCACAGTGGTAAATTAACAGCCGGGGAACTGGATGTTGTGCTTGTCCTAGTCTTAAGTTATATTATAAGCCATACGAAGCTAGGACAGGCCTAGCAAGCCGGTAGTGGAGAAAATATGGGTTTAATAGAAAACTGACCACAGGCTGGAAACAGTCATGGAAGTAAAATAATAATAATAATAGTAATAATTAATTCATAAATAAGTTGATGATATTACCTGTTGGGTTTAAAATCAACCACTCAACCCCCTCACCCCCCTTCCCTACCCATCCATCAATAAAAAATATTCAAAAATAATTTTATTAATTTTTCCAAAATCGGAGATAAACTCCTCCTTGCTTTAAACAAAACAAACGTCGCAAGCCAAAGTTTAGAAAGGTTCAGTAAAAGTTTACCGAGTGTTGCTTCCAAAGTTTTTAAGATATGACAGACAGTTGGCACTACCTGGTATCTTGACATGCCCGGAGAGCGAGACGTCGTCGGCGTACGGGTGGCTGCTCTCCTGCACGACCGGTTGCGGTGCTAGGTGGATAGAGTGAGTGTTGAGGGTGACGTCCTCAAGCTCCGTCACGCAGTGCTCCACCAGCATGTCGCGAATGTCAGGGTTGGCACTACCCATCGCTGGGGGGGAGAGAAGCACGACGACACTCTCACAGAAATAATACTTAACTTACAACCTGTCCGAAAGTTATACACTTCAGTACTAATTATGATAATGGTTTTAGGGATTATGGAGGTCATATTTATAGGAAGTGTACCAACATTCGAGCGGAGGTAAAGTGGAAAACCATTTTTTGTAAAAATCACCCTCGTTACACCCGACCGAGATTCGAACCTTGATATCCCCGTCATCGGCAATCTAATCTACTGCGAGAGTAGCGCTTTAGACTGTGCGGCCTCTAAAGCGGTTATCACAAATTTATATTTGTATGAAATGATTTAAGTGTCTGTGATGCTTCGAAGATATCGAGATCAAATAGAATTTTACATTATTCCATTCAATAACTCGAATCAAACTAAACTAAAAAAAATCTATGAAGTCTTGGGGCGTTGCAAAGTCCACAATGTGCCGGAAATAGGTTAGTATATTTTTAATAACATTCTTTTGTGGTATAGAGAGTGCTTATTAATTATTACCACATTTACCGGAGAATAAGGCAGCAACCTTTATAAAACCCTTGTACAGCCTATAATCACACCCCTGGATAATACATGACAATTGAAAAATGACACCTGGACACGGGAATCGAACCCGGGACCTTTGGCTTGGTACGCCAATGCTCTAACCACTGAGCTATCCAGGAGTCGTCCCATGCCTAGGGTCATTTATCAATTGTCATGTATTATAAGCAGATAGCTCAGTGGTTAGAGCATTGGCGAACTAAGCCAAAGGTCCCGGGTTCGATTTCCATGTCCAGGTGTCATTTTTCAATTTTCAGAATATGATATCTAGTAGGAGTAATTCTCACTAAAAGAATAAATAATAGCTTTGGCTATTTAATTCCAAATGTGTTAACGTTAAGGAATGAAGATATTGAAATAGTTTATAATCTCTAACACAGATGGTGCTCTTTACCTCCTAACTTTGACAAGGTGAGCTAATGTTGTGTAAACAAGTTGAAGAACTTATAGGACTATGATCCTAAGCTAATCTAATATTCTAATAACCCTTTTTATTTAACATCGTAATTTTAGCATATTTAATTAGGATATGAATCGATTTGATAATTATTCAAAATTCATTAATAATCTTTGCTTAGATTCGAGATGAACACAAAAAGTCTGCTCTGCAGATGTCTATTACCTGAATCTCTCAGTAAAGCGGCAGCCGAGCCCCCGCAGTGGAGAGGGACCTACCTATGAGGACGTTGACGATGGTCTCCTTGGCCATATCGACGGCCCGCCCGGCCACGGCCAGCTTGAGCAGGTCCACCAACATGCGGGCGTCGTCCTGCCCCAGGAGGCCTGAGAACTCGTCCAGATTGGGCTGGAGCGGGAACGTTTCATCTGGCTGGCCCACCACCTGGGGGGGGATACCAACAATACATCTTCTGTGATACAATGCTACCAACACTTGAAATAAAATACTGTACCATGTTCATAGGAAGAACCTTATCTGACAGTTAGAAAAGCCATAAGAAATTTCTAGATCCTCTTTCATGTGTTCATAAGTCAACTGTTATTAGTACATGATTGAGTCCAACACCTTAGCGTGTCCGCCTACTGAGCTAATGGCCCCAGGTTCTATTCCCTGCATGGCCTAAAATTTATCAATGAGTAAAGTATGGTTTTACCCTTAGACATTGATAAATTGACAGCTGGGGGACTGGATGTTGTGCCTGTCCTCATCTTAATTTAGATTACAAGGTCTAGCCAGCCGGTAGTGGAAAATATATGGCTTGAATAAAAAACTGAAACAGGCTGGAAACAGTCATCGATGTAAAGTAAAAATACACAATTGAGTAAAACGTCCATTTTAGACATTATAAAGCTTCGCAGATAAAAACATTGACTATTCAAATATTCCTTAGAATTATTCTGAGCTTATATCTACCTTTCATCTAACCCGAGAGGTACACGGTGTCTACTCAACTTGACCAACGAAATCCGTGACCTTTTCCCTGATCATTTCCTAAAATTCCTGACTAAAAAGTATGTCACATCACAAGTTTTAAAATTTAAATAAACATTTTTTTAAATTTGTATTAACATTGTTTACTAGTATTTAAAAATATATTTCACAGCTACAAACAAAAAAAATGACAGTTTGAATCGCGTAATAATTTACTGATTTAATGATTATTATATTTCATATTTTGATTAAAACAACATTTTCCCAGATTTTTATTATAATTTACCAAATTCCCGACTTATTCTTGTTTTTTCCCGATCACTTCAAGTTCCCGTTTTCCCTGATTTTCCCGGATGGTAGACACCCTGGAGGTAGCAGCAGTCTTACCCACTTGTTTCTACTATGGATCATAGTGTAATCAGTCAAGGTAGGCCTGCTACCTTTCAGGATAAATGGAGTCTACGTTATAAATCAACATTCCTATGAAAGAATCTTAAGTAAACAAATTCCACTTTGTGATAAAAGCTGGATTTATTATATTTGGAGGAAATAATAAAAGATATTTTAAAAAGTATTTTACTGTATAAAGTAACATAAATAATCATAGTCC
>CABFWB010003607.1:57572-75687 GCA_902151455.1 Timema bartmani
AAGTTAGTGAGGATGTATGGATGTTGTTGAAGAGAAGGAAGTATGCAAGGATAGGGAAGTGTGGAGAAAGTTAGTGAGGATGGATTAAGTAAGGAGTTGTTTTTTGAGATACATGCACAGTTTGCCGAAAGGGAATGGCGTGATTAGATAATGTATGTTTAAAACAGTAACGACGGTACCTGAGCATTAGAGGTCATGGTGGCGGCAATGACGCTCATAGCGCTGGCGGACATCTTGGAGGCCCTTGACGAGATACTGACGGAGCTGGAGAGCGAAGGGAATGCCGCCATGGGGCTATGGTCGCTCTCTGGGGTGCTGTGAGAACTCTTGAAACACAAGAACAAGGAACACTTTTATACTCGGACAACGCTGGAGACAATGTCGAGGTCGGAGGGTAAATTAAAGCTTGTTTTATATTTGAATATTTAAAAACAACAATCATGGGATACCAATCCTTTAGGAGATTCTAGAGTTTGAGAAAATAATGTGTTTCGAGCTTCAAAAAATATAAAAATATGTTTTTTCCATAATCATGAATATAAATTGTCATAAAGCTATAATACCGCTTATTGGTTGTTCAGAACCAATTATAATAATAGTATGAAGTCAACAACCAGACCCCAAAGCAGTAATTTAACACTTAACTGAATGTATGAATGTTATAATGAATGGATTATAAGAAAGAATGTTAACACTTTTTTTTTATTATATTTATATTTCCTCTTAGATTAATAATTTTTCCCAAGAATCCTTTTTGGATTTGAGATATTTAAGAAAAATATTAGATTTGAATTAATAAAATATTGTGACTGACCCCTCTCTGGTTTGTTGTAGAAGTGAATGCAATATTCACTTCAAATTTAATTTTTATTTTGTTTTCAATGAAATTCTTTTGTCAATTCCATTAAAATATATATATATATAAATAGTTTTAATAGATGTGTTTTAAAAATATATACTTATTTAACCCAAGATCAACTTGATAGACGGAAGCTTTATGAAAATCTTGCTTGGGATTGGCTCACAAACCTCTTGTATTAATTTTGTTTTCATTATTTCACTTTTTCCAAATTGATGAACTAAACTGACCGAGAACGCAATATAACGTCCAAGAGGGTACACTTACCAGCCCCACCACCTCGGCGACGGAAGCCGGGGCCTCTCCCCCTCCTTGGGCAATCTCCAACCCCTCCTCGAACACCGCGCCCACCCCGACAGACGCCTGGCTCACCGCCCCCTCAGCGGGCGTGTCTGGAGTGGCCGATATCTTCGCCCCTGTGGACAAGACAAGAGAGATGCAGAGCAGGGATTCGAACCGGGGGTTTTAATAGCTTGGTCACCCCACATGTCGGACACTGGGCTCTTACCCGAGAGCGACAGGTTCGAATCCTGATATGGTACATTGTGGGTGGTTTATTTAAAAAATGTTGTCTCTCATGTCTTTAAGGAGAATGCTGATGCACTTGTTTATATCTTCCCCCAAATCATTCTAATCTATTAGGTTTAGTTTCAGATGGATGTTACCGGAATTAAAATTTGTAAATAATTAATATTAAAATCTGAATCATTTTGTTCATTAAAAATTAAGGGTGTGCAAAACTACAAAAATTTAACTTTGCTTTGAAACAAAAATCAGTTTTGACTTAAAAATGGTGTCCTGGAATTTAATGACAACTTTTTCTCTTCATTTAAAAAGTCCTTCGACTAATGCCGCTATGACCTTGACATATATTCAACAACTGTTGATATCACAGTGTGAAGAAAATTATACATTGTGTTGATATGAGAAATATTTGATTCATTTTGGACAAAAAAAAAGTTTTGATCTAAAAACTGCAAAAAAAAACTTACCTTTTCTTTCATTCCTTACACCTTCAACTTAAGTTATATAGATAACAACAAAATAATATCTTTAAATCATAAAACTATCAAAAATATTCAAACTTCAATTCAGCTCCGAGAAAATTTCATATATTCGATTCAAATTCGGTTCAAATTAAAAAGTGGACTTTGAACGACCCCTGATAAAAAGGTGTTTTTTTATCAATCTGTATCACTCTTGGTTCAGACTATATGACTATTTACACTATTACATTAAGGATGAGGAAGGTAAAATGTTGTGTAAATGTACCCACATTTGCGTGGAGGTAAATCATTTAGGAACTAAAAAAGTCACCCTACAGTTGATCTCCTTGTCTTTGGCAGTTCCAGTCTAATGCGATAAAGCGACACCTTAGACGACAAAACCACCCAACCGGGTGTCAAGGCTATTGATGCGGGCCGAGCAAGGTAAATTACAACAAATGCACCTGAATTAGCATTGAGACGAGTTGAGAAATTGGCAGGGAAAGATCTAAAATAGAAAACGAGTCACAGTGCTCCAACTTGGATCTCGCTACGTCCTCGACAATAGTCTAACAAGCCTGCACCCTTAGAGAGTGTAACCGCCAAGACTCGAAGTGCTGACCTGCGGTGAAACTGGCGTGGCTGGAGAGAGCGGCCACCACCGCGTCCCGGGCGTGCAACACTTGCAGGGCGTTCAGGACGTGCTGGAGGGCGTGCTGTTTGGCCCCGCTGGACTCCAGGGACAGTATCATCTTGGAGAGCGACAAGGAAGGCTTCTTGCCGGGGCCCTGCGGGGCGGAGGACTTCTGGCCGGGGGCCTTGTCGTCAGACACTGCCTCGTTGACACCTGGACAGTTGTACCAATAGTTACAAAAAACGACACAATTTTAATAGCCAAGAATATTGAGTAAAAAAGGCTCACAACTTATAAATATAAAATAAAAGAGGAAAATACACAAAAATTGTAAGTTATAAAACAATTTTACTTTGATAAATTGGAACCAAATTTTTAAAAACCTGCTATCAGTAAAATAGCCTTAATTTTAGAGCCATAATTAAAATACCCGTTTCTTCTCGAGGTATGACCACACACATGATTAGTGACGAAATAAATTATGCATGTATCTCAAAAAACAACAGCTCCGTACTTAATCCATCCTCACTAACTTTCTCCACACTTCCCTATCCTTGCATTCTTCCTTCAACATCCATACACCGAGTCACACATGATCTTTTATTATCAAAACTCTTGATGTTTCTCTTTTTCACACATTCGTCTACAGCATTTAACCACGTCATACATGGCCTACCCCTTCTTTTTGATCCACACACTCTACCTTCATATATTTGCTTCATCATCAGGAGTGGTTCGTGGCACACCCATAGCTATAACAGAGTATAGTGAACGTGGGGCAGAGCCTACCTAGCACGGTGGCCCCGAGGGGGTCAGTAGAGGTGAGGAACAGGACAGGCTCGTGCCTGCTGGCCGGCTGGGGGTCGTACATGGACCAGGCCACCGAGTGGGACGAGCCGCAGGCCACCCTGTTGAGGTGGACATCCTCCAGTCCGTGTACAAGCGCCGGCTTGCGGTTAACCGTCGTGGTGCCGTTTCCCTGCTGGCCGTGGTCGTTGTCCCCCCAGGCATACACCTGCCCCGTGTCGGTGACGGACAGACAGTGGAGGGCCCCTACGGCCACGTGGATGATCTTCTTGCCCCTTAGTCCTTCCACCACGGTTGGTTTCCTCACGTGCTGCTCCGAGCCGTGTCCCAGGCGGAAATAGTCGCCCTTCCCCCAGGTCCACACCTAGACGCAATGTATACAGTGTTGCCAATACACCCTTTACAACAGATTTCCTATGTTCCCCACATTTTACAGAAGGAATTCACATTTTTACAAATATTGTTAGGAATAAATGTTTATAAAACACAAAACATATTTTTCTGCGGACAATTTAAAAAGAATTCATTTGAGATATTTATCGTGCACGTTCTGAACAGACTGGTCATATCAGCACGCGAGAATTTCTCTGAGCGAGAGCGAAAGGGCCTACCAATTTTGCCGGGAAGGGTATCTTCACATACCTTACATGTTTCTTTTACACGCCAGGACCAACGGCTTTACTTCCCCTCCAAAGGAGGTTGTGCTACGGACCAGAAAGATCTGTCAACCTCGGCTGGGTTTGAACCCAGGAACATCTGGTCCTGTGGTGAGCACTTTATCCCAAAACCATTGAGGTCAACAAGGCAGCCAGAGGTGATAGCATTTCACTATATTATTATTATTATTATTGATATTAAGAATAGGATTCTCGAATTTTTAAGGATGATCCAAATTCGAGGATTCGAAAAAATTTTGAATTCAAGACTCTAATAATATATATATTTTTTCAAGTGAAATTTGTTTTATAGCTCCAATACTGTCTATCGATGGCTCAGAATCAATTATAATTATAGGATGAACACAACAATTAGACCCCGGAGCAGTAATTTAACACTCAACTGAATGAATGAATGTTTTAATGAATGTATTATAAGAAAGAATGTTAACCTTTAGTTACCATTTCTATTTTATAACATTATATTATATTTATAGTTCCTCTGAGGTTTATAATAGTTTACAAAATTGGGATACGAAGGTAAGTGTGAGATTTGGGATTTGTATAGTAGTAGATCTGACCAAACTCAATTTATTATTATTATTATTATTATTATTTATTAGTGCAACGTTGTATTATCTGTTTAGGTTGTACACACAAGTACTAATTGCACTAATGTGTTGTGTAGACACAGCATGGATTCAAACCCCGACCTCCCAGTCAATGTCTGTCCAGTCGAGCAAACACGAGTGATGCGTTACACCCAACCCACCCTGATCACTCACCTGGCCGGACCTGGTGAGCGCGAGTGAGAACTGAGCACCGCACTCGATCTGGCACACGCCCATGTTGTTGAGTCTCTCGACGTTGTGCGGGGTGCTGCACCCATCGCTACCCCCGCGCCCCAGTTTACCAAAGTCCCCGTCGCCCCACGAGAACACCATCCCTTCGTCCGAGAGGGCCAGGGTCTGCGCGTCTCGACTGCCGCACGCCACCTGGACCACACGCACGCCCAGCAGACCCTTCACCTGGAACACGCACATATCACACCTAGGACCTCCTGAATCTAGTGTAGTCCGCACCTGGAACCTCCTGACTCTAGTGTAGTCTGCACCTGGAACCTCCTGACTCTAGTGTAGTCTGCACCTGGAACCTCCTGACTCTAGTTTAGTCTGCACCTGGAACCTCCTGACTCTAGTTTAGTCTGCACCTGGAACCTCCTGACTCTAGTGTAGTCTGCACCTGGAACCTCCTGACTCTAGTGTAGTCTGCACCTGGAACCTCCTGACTCTAGTGTAGTCTGCACCTGGAACCTCCTGACTCTAGTGTAGTCTGCACCTGGAACCTCCTGACTCTAGTGTAGTCTGCACCTGGAACCTCCTGACTCTAGTGTAGTCTGCACCTGGAACCTCCTGACTCTAGTGTAGTCTGCACCTGGAACCTCCTGACTCTAGTGTAGTCTGCACCTGGAACCTCCTGACTCTAGTGTAGTCTGCACCTGGAACCTCCTGACTCTAGTGTAGTCTGCACCTGGAACCTCCTGACTCTAGTGTAGTCTGCACCTGGAACCTCCTGACTCTAGTGTAGTCTGCACCTGGAACCTCCTGACTCTAGTGTAGTCTGCACCTGGAACCTCCTGACTCTAGTGTAGTCTGCACCTGGAACCTCCTGATTGTCTCGACTACTCACCAGTTTAGGTTTGAGCTGCGTGATGTTGTCCCCGTGTCCCAGACGCCCGTACTCCCCTAGTCCCCAGGTGTACAGCTCCCCGCTGGACGTGATGGCCGCACTGTGGTTGCTCCCGCACGCTATGTCCCTCACCCGCTTCGACTTGAACGCCTCCACCAGACACGGCTTGTCCACGCTCAGGCGGTTGTTGTGGCCCAGCTTGCCGTCCTCACCCTCGCCCCACGAGAACACCTGGGGGACACCAGAGAGATAGGCCCCGTGGGGGGTTCACACCGCTCATTTAAACGTTTGTATATTTAAATAATGTGAAAGAGATCCCTTTTGACAAAATATTCTCTAGATCAAGACAGAGCTTTCATCTTTCTTTCTTCTAACATCTTTAACAGAATCTGTCACTTACTTTTAAAAAAAACAAGCATTTTAAACTTAAAAATGATTTTAAAATTTAATTTTGTTTCTTTATATTAATAAATTACTTAAAATTATTTTGATTAAAATATTGATTTGTGACATCATTGGTGTGTATTAAAATATCTTAGGTCATTTCATTAGGAATATCATTATGTGCATTAAATTTTAATTTCTTTTTATTAATGGTTTGGTTTTAATTTGTTGAATGGGGATTGATTAATTTTTGATAACTGTTCAATTGTGATAGCTTTATTGATTGATAGAATATCAATACTTTTTATAAGACTTGTTTTGTATGTTTTTTATTTGGTTATTATATATTGTGTGTTAATTGTTTTATTTTATTAGTTTTAATATTTGTTTGAGAGAGTGCCAATCAGATGTCTCAGGGTTGCCACTATTTTCTTCAGAGCAAATTCCCCGCATTTTCCAGAAATAAATTCCATTTTTTTAATGACGTTTAGGTCGAAGAAAAGTATGGATGGGACGTTCAAATCCCTCAAATCCTTAAGGATACTTGATAAAATTTCAGATTCAAGACTCAAAACCTTAAAAAAATAATTTTTTGTTCAATTGTTATTTGTTTTATAGCTCTGTTACTGCTTGGTGGTGGAAGACCCAACTCTAAAAAAAAAATTCCATAAAAACCCCCACCTCTTCTCGACACTTTTAAGTCCCCAAGATCTCGCACACAAGGATGTCGTGCGCACGCTCACCTTGCCGTCCAGCGTCAGCGCCATGGCGTGCTTTCCACCAGAGTGCACGCTCACCTTCTTGACCACGTACTGAGCGAGCGCGGTTATCTGACGCGGGGACGAGATGTTGTTGCTGTGGCCTAGCCCCAGGCGGCCGTTGGTCCCCTCCCCACAAGCGTACACCTGCAGGACAAGCAGTTTGTGACATTTGTAGTAACGAGGGGGGCTTCGAATCTTTGAAGGATGAGAATTATGGAAACTATTATCTTATTTATTTAATGTCCACTTTCTGAATCATATGTTTATGTAAGAGCACGAGATTTCTTTGAGCGAGAGCGAAAGGGCCTGTCAAATTAGCCAAGGAAGGTATCTTCACAAACCTCCCAGGGACCTCTTACATGTCCACAATCCACAAGGGACCGACAGCTTTACTTCCCCATCCGAAGGAGGTTGTGCAACAGATTTTCATCGCTCAAGATAAATCCGTCGACCCCCGGCTGGGATTGAACCCACAAACATCGGGTCTTGAGGCGAGCATTTTACCTCAAGGCCACCAAGGTCGACTGGAAACTATGAAATCATTTTAAATAGTAAATATATGAACAAAGGAGGATTGTGTCGAGGATGTGTCGAGGAGTGATCTGCAGGATGTTCTGTGTACTAATATCGACACACGCAGAGGAAACATGAGCAGTACTATAGGAGTGACAGGGATAAATAGGAGGAGAAATGAGGGGAGAATGGAGGAGAGATGTGAGGAGAATGGAGGAGAAATGGGAGGAGATTGGAGGAGAGATGTGAGGAGAATTGAGGAGAAATGTGAGGAGAATGGAGGAGAAATGTGAGGAGAATGGAGGAGAAATGTGAGGAGAATGGAGGAGAATGGAGGAGAAATGTGAGGAGAATGGAGGAGAATGTAGGAGAATGTAGGAGAGACGTGAGGAGAATGTAGGAGGAGACGACGAAGAGAAGGGTCGACTGGTGTCAGTGTTTTGTTCTCGCACCTCCCCCCCGGGACTCACCTTGCCCTCCAAGGAGACGACGAAGAGAAGGGTCGACTGGTGTCAGTGTTTTGTTCTCGCACCTCCCCCCCGGGACTCACCTTGCCCTCCAAGGAGACGACGAAGAGAAGGGTCGACTGGTGTCAGTGTTTTGTTCTCGCACCTCCCCCCCGGGACTCACCTTGCCCTCCAAGGAGACGACGAAGAGAAGGGTCGACTGGTGTCAGTGTTTTGTTCTCGCACCTCCCCCCCGGGACTCACCTTGCCCTCCAAGGAGACGACGAAGAGAAGGGTCGACTGGTGTCAGTGTTTTGTTCTCGCACCTCCCCCCCGGGACTCACCTTGCCCTCCAAGGAGACGACGAAGAGAAGGGTCGACTGGTGTCAGTGTTTTGTTCTCGCACCTCCCCCCCGGGACTCACCTTGCCCTCCAAGGAGACGATGAAGAGAGACTTGGAGCCCCCCGAGATGTGGACGGGTTTGAGAGAGGAGAGGGAGTCCGAGTACACCGGCATCTTCACCTTGGAGCCTTTCAGACCCCCCAGCTGGTCCTTGTCATTCAACCCCCACACGAGAACCTTGGGGAGTAGGCCCCCAAGACAACCCTTCTGGGGCGCCACAGTCTCCTGAAACAAAACACACTCATGGAAGGTCAATGTTCAAAACATGGTCAGAGACATATTGAGTTTCTTTTTTTAGTTGAGTCAAATCCACCATTTTATAATTCAACTCTCCATTTTACCTTCAAATCTGACTTTTGGAAAAAAAAATTATGAACATAAGAGGAAATTTAAACATAATAATATAAAATATAATCCGACACCTCGGCACAATCGGTAGCGTGTCCGCCTATCGAGCTAAGGGTCCCGGTTTTGATTCTCAGCACGGTCGAAAAATGTTTCATTGGTGAAATGTGGGTTCACCCTTTCACAGTGATGAATTAACGGCCGGGGGACTGGATGTTGTGCCTGTCCTAGTCTTAACTTATATTATGAGGCTACAATAGGCCTAGCCAGCCGGTGGTGTAAAATATATGGCTTGGATAAAAAACTGACCACAGGCTGGAAACAGTCATGGATGTAAGTAAAAGAAAATACAAATAGTAACTAAAGGTTTAATATCTGTATAAAGAAAACCTCTTTTCACTTTATGAGGTAGTTCATATTTGTATTATATTTGGAAGAAGGTCCAGGAAAGGTGGATGGAAACATTTAAAAGGAACAAACACAATATGGCTTTTACAGTGAAAATAAGAACACAGTTCACACTTTACACTGCTGCCACTGGACAGAGAGGTAATGGCTGTTTCTCGAAGAGAATCAATCGTTACTACCCAATCCCCTGACCTAGGTTTCATTCTATCGCAACTTATCAGGAGTGGTTTGAAACGTGAAACACAACTTCCTAAAAAGAGGAAGAAAAAAAGAGGTTGGGAGGAATCGAAATTCGTAAATTCACTATAACCAAACAGTTTTTAGGTACCTCCTTGCTGTTATATATTTCTAGCTAGTAAATACTGTCCAATTTAATTTACATCTGTTAAAATCCATTGACTACAAAGTTATACTCGTATGGATCTAAAATATTGAGTCATGCTGTTTTGAAATTGGTGCACAATTCTCAGCTCATTGGGCGGTTTAAATTGGTCAATGAAAGCGTAACCAAACCGGGGTCTGGTATCGTCTCTGTCATAGACACTCGTAGCCGGCCGCGATACCGGGAGTGCCAAAACGCTCTAACCATAAACATCGATACCAGGTCAAACGCGAAAAGACACCCAATCTTTTATTCGTCACAAATCTTAGTCCCTGACGATGGGAAGAGGGAAATGACGAAGAAATAAACTCTCTCCTTCCTTATCACTTATCTTACATGGCAGTGTTTTCATTTGTTTATTTAAATACCTGCATGTCGTCGTTGTCGGACGCCAAGAAACTGAGCGAGCTGGGGGCGTGACCCTCGTTTGTTTTCCTCCTACCCACAATGCCGAGCGAGTGGATCTTGCAGTCTATGCCTCCGTTCCTGCACTGCTTCACGGCCACCTCCACGCAGGCGTAGTACTGGAACAAAGTCATGGTCGGGGGTCGGGGAAAAAAATAATTATAATTTAGGAATCAGAGAATTAATTTTACATTCACAAGTTTGAATTCGAATCTTGGAAAAATTATGAACTTTAAAGAGGAAATAAAGATAAAATAATGATAGAAAGAGAATGATGTAGAGGAAGTGTGTAACAAGACAGACCAAGAAAGAGATGGGAGGGGCAGAGAACAGAAACTGTGCAAGTGAGAGGAGAAGGAATGGTGGAAGATGGAGTAGTTTTACTAAACTGACGCAGCTATAGCTTGTAAACAATCGTTGATGATGATGATTATGATAATTATTAAATGTTAACATGCATCACAACATATATACATCCAGTTAAAATTACTGATCTGGGGTCTGGTTGTTGAGTTCTTCCTAAAATTAGTTCTAAACAACCAATAAGAAATATTAGAGCCTTAAAAACAAATCATAGTTAACAAATTTGGAAAACAGTTTTATTTTTTTAAGCATTGCGTCTTACTACCCATTCTGGTTATAAGCCTATGTACTAATTACGCTAATGGTTTTAGGGATGAGGAAGGTTATATTTAAAAGAAATGTACCCGCATTTGTATGGAGGGAGAGTGGAAAACCATTTAGGGAAAACCAACTTTTATACACCCGAATGAGATTCAAACCTTGATCCCCCTGTCATCAGCAGCCCAGTCTAACACAAGAATGATGCCTTAAACCATGCGGCCACCCGAAGTAGGTTTTTTTTTAAATCTTGAATTTGCTATTTTATCAAATCCAAGAATCTCTTATATTTTTTAGGATTCGAGGGATTTTAGGGTTGACGGATCTAATTCCTCATTAAAAACCAATCCGGGCACTCCTCTTACCTCCTTGACGTCCGCCAGCAACGTGACGACCGTGTCTGTGGTGCGTATGTTGACGGTTGACAGCTCCCTCATGGTTGTGAAGGTGTCCCCAGCGTTGACGACTACCAGGGAAGGCATGTAGCTGCTGTCAGCGGGGTCCACCGTCATCCTGAGGCTGTGTACCAACACGTCTGGGAAGAGCTCCAGGTGGATCCAATGCTGGCAACGTCGCAACAACAACAATTTGGTTTAATTTAGAGTTGGGTCGAAACCAATATTTAACAAATCTTGAAAAAAATTATAAACATAAGAGGAAATATAATATAATAGTATAAAATATAATCCGACACCTTAGCTCAGTCGGTAGCGTGCTTGTCTACTGAGCTAAGGGTCCCAGGTTCGATTCCGGGCATGGCTGAGAGATTTATCATTGGTGAAATCTAGGTTTACCCTTTCACAGTGATGAATTAACGACCTGGGGACTGTATGTTGTACCTGTCCTAGCATATGAAGCTACAACAGGCCTAGCAAGCCGGTAGTGGAAAATTTATGGCTTTGATAAAAAACTGACCACAGGCTGGAAAGAGTTATGGATGTAAAAAAAAAAAAAGTCTAAAAGAAAAAAACTCAAAATAGGCTTTTTTGTTTTTTTCAAATCCTTGGATATCAAGTGTTGCAGTCCTAGTATCGCAATGACAAGTATCAGGAGGTCATGTCTTACAAGGAGGTCATACCTTGCCTTGAGCCCCGCAGCTGAGCCAGTAGTTGTCGGAGCCGTCAAACAGACGGTGGGCCCACGACTCTCTAGAGGACACCATCAGGGCCTTGACACACTTGGACCAGTCTTCCAGCAGTCCAGGGTTCAGTGCCAGTGACATCTCCTGGCGGTAGTACCGGCCCGGCTTGCCGGCAAACACCGCCGCGCTACCTGTCGAGATGAACAGTGTGGGTTAAATGGGGCAATAAAGTCTACAAACGCTGTGTGAGATTCTGGAACAAAGTATTTAAATAATTAATATATTCAAAGGTGATTTTTATTTTAATTCGCCTTTTATATATCTATATATATGTTATCACCACTTCTTACCGTTTGTTCAGATTATACGTTTATGTACTAGTTGTGCTAATGGTCTTACGGATTGGGAAGATTATATTTAGAGCTGGTGTAGTCTCTCTTGTGGAAAGACAACACGAGAATAACATGTTTTTCTTAACACCGCGTCTTACTACCCGTTCGGGTTATACGCTAAATCACGTGTTGACCTTGAGAATTGAGATTAGTATACTCAAATGCGTTAAAAGAGATTCGCAGTGCATATTAACTTGAGAAAAAATGTTATTTTTAATACTGTAAACAAAAGTTAAAGAGTATTTTTATTAGTGAATATATGAATAATTACATTAATTTGATATAATTCCCTGACTATTCCCTGTCTACATTTTCTTGTCTTCCAGGCCGCTGAAAGTCCTAACTCGACCAACCCTAGTTCGCGTTAACTCGCCTGGCTCCACGATGCGGCTGAACGAGTGTCGGTGTAGTTTCTTGGTGTAAAAGCATTGCTCGCAGTAGTTGAAGTTGTCGCAGGCCTTGCATTTGAACCGAGGTCCTGTCACCGGGAACATGAGGCACCCCTCGCAGCTCACCCCCTGGTGACAGCACGGCACAGGCTCCATCTCGGACACCACCCCGGTCCAGTTGCTCTGCTGGGGGAAGTCGACCGTCACGTCGCGGCTGTTGTTGCTAATACCTGGGACACGGGGACGTTAAACAGACGTTGGTATAAAGATACAGGCGAGGGGTGTACAAAGCTTTGAAATGNCTCCGACTTAATTTTTACTAATATATATATCATTAAGATTTATTCTATTCTAAGATAGTGGCTTTATTTACTGATTATAATAACAAACAAATAAAGAAACAGAAATTAATTTACTGAAGTGTATTTAATGGAACCTCTGCTGTTGAACACTTTCCGTTAATTGGTCTAATCTTGTTTCGATTGTATAACTTAATGCTATTTACATGCAGGAGTCGATTTCGAGTAGATTTCACTACTTTGTTTTAATATTTTATCATTGTGGAAAAACCCTTTTCACATAAATGAGTAGAAACAAAGGAAGGTAAATTTAGAATGGCGGTGATAAAACAGATGGGGATTATTTGTACAGTTCATGCTTCCCCTCCCGCCTTTTCCTCCCCATTAACCCGGAAAATCAAGAATCGTACTTATATGCTTACGATCATCGAATTCTTTCATCCAAAACGATAAATTTAAAATAAAAAAACTGACTTTACATCAATTTCCCTCCCTCCTCCCCTTGACAATCTCTACATTAAAAATGTTGTGTGTTATGTTCCAAGTTGGAAATGAAGTGCAGACTCACGTGTGACGACCCCGACGCTACTGTGGTTGACCGACCCCCACTTGTACTTGGGGTTCTTGACCGCTTGTTTCACTTTGACCTTGTCCCCGACCTTCAGAGGGTGCTGCCCCACCACCGCTGTCGGGAGGAACCCCGCCAGTTCCACGTGGATAAAGCGGACCCAGTACGTGCTTCCCTTGTGTTGCCAGTCGACCTGTGGACATGGATACAGCGTGACTGGCACTTTGATTGGGTCGACATACTGCCAGTCAACATGGGTACAGCGTGACTGGCACTTTGCTTGGGTCGACATGCTGCCAGTCAACATGCATACAGCATGACTGGCACTTTGTTTGGGTCGACATACTGCCAGTCAACATGGGTACAGCGTGACTGGCACTTTGTTTGGGTCGACATACTGCCAGTCAACACGGGTACAGCGTGACTGGCACTTTGCTTGGGTCGACATACTGCCAGTCAACACGGGTACAGCGTGACTGGCACTTTGCTTGGGTCGACATACTGCCAGTCAACATGGATACAGCGTGACTGGCACTTTGATTGGGTCATCATACGGCCAATCAGTGCTCTGTTCTCCTCTACTGATTACAGGATGTGTCGAGACTTGATATGTTTGAACATGAATGTTTGGAAATACAGATAGCTCAATCTGACACCGTACATACGTACGTAAGTCATTTCTCCGAACGTCTCGGTAGGACACTTGTCTGCAGGATCTACCAACCTGGACGTTGAGGTCGTGAAGTCCTTCACTGTCAACCTTAAGGACCCTCCCTATATCTCCTTCGTGCACCTCCTCGTAAGTCTTGCAGCAGCGCACCAGCATACCCTCCGTGATGTTGTCTCGGATGTAGATGGCGTACTCGTCGTTGCTGAGGAAGTCGGAGCGCTTGTTGTAGCCTCCGGCAGATGCCCCCTGGAAGGAGAACTCCTCAATAAACAGTTGGGGGTGAGGGGGGGCAAAGGAGGCTTCAGACACTTCAAAGTGTGCTTTAAATATGCTTTAGGGATGGTACCCTAAGACCCCTAAGACATTAGAGAAAATATCAACTTGAGAATATTAAATAGAAAAAATTGAATTGGAATTTGTTTTAAAAACCATAAATAAGCTCCGAAACATTTTTAATTCTAGATAGGAAAAAATACATACACATTGGAGTTGGGTTGTATACACTACTTTCACTTTATTTTCGAATTCCTAATCTCAACTTGGAATTTGAATCTTGAAACAAATTTTTTTTACTACCGTTCGGGTTATTTGCTTAAGTACTAAATACGCTAATGGATAAGAATTGTAAAGGTTGAATTTTGAGGAAGTGAACACACATTTGCGTGGACGGAGGATTGAAAAAAATTAGGAAAAATAACCCCCAGTTCATCTGACCGAGATTCGAACCTCGATGTCCTCGGCAGTCTAGCTCAACACCAAACTAACGCATTAGCTGATTACGCCACCGAGGAGGGTTTAAAACAAATTATCTTTATAGACGGAAACACAAATAGTAATTAAATGTTAACATTCTTTCTTACAATCCATTCATTGTAAAACACACACATTCAGTTAAGTGTTAAATTACTGGTCTGGGGTCTGGTTGTTGAGTTCATACTATAACTATATTCAGTTCTGAACAACCAAGAACCAGTTATGAGAGAAATTAAACAAATTTAAACAGAAAAATGGAAAAACAAAATTTTAAGGATTTTATATTTTCACGAACCCTCAAATCTTGAATATCATGAATATTTAAGAACTTGAGGGTCCGATGGTTCAAGGACTCGAGGTTTAAGGATTCAAGAACTCGAGGTTTAAGGATTCAGGGACTCGAGGTTTAAGGATTCAAGAACTCGAGGTTTAAGGATTCAGGGACTCAAGGTTTAAGGATTCAAGAACTCGAGGTTTAAGGATTCAAGAACTCGAGGTTTAAGGATTCAAGGACTCGAGGTTTAAGGATTCAAGAACTCAAGGTTTAAGCATTCAAGGACTCGAGGTTTAAGGATTCAAGAACTCGAGGTTTAAGGATTCAAGAACTCGAGGTTTAAGGATTCAAGAACTCGAGGTTTAAGGATTCAAGGACTCAAGGTTTAAGGATTCAAGAACTCAAGGTTTAAGGATTCAAGGACTCAAGGTTTAAGGATTCAAGAACTCAAGGTTTAAGGATTCAAGAACTCAAGGTTTAAGGATTCAAGAACTCAAGGTTTAAGGATTCAAGGACTCAAAGTTTAAGAATTCAAGGACTCAAAGTTTAAGGGTCCCGTCCTTGCAGTTAGCCCTCACCCCATCGACGTTGGACACGTTGGTGTCGTCAGCCTCCTCGGAGAGAGAGTCCGAGTCGGAGAGTCCGTCGAAAGAGGAGACGGTATCGGAGTTGGAGAGGGCCTGCTCTGGGTGTTCTAGTAGCCAGCCCACCAGGGTCTCCGGACTGGGGGCCACCTCGCTCTTCAGACCTGCCCCATCACAACACAAACATTACACATTAAAAAGAAAGTCTTTGAATTTTAAATTTTTTGTCTTATGTTGCTTATTAGTGGTTTAGCCCTTAGTATTTAGAGTAAAAACCAACTAACCAGACCCCAGAACAGTAACAAAGTCTCAAATCTCAAGTCTCAAGTAGTCTCAAGTAGTCTCAAGTCGTCTCAAGTAGTCTCAAGTAGTCTCAAGTCGTCTCAAGTCGTCTCAAGTCTCAAGTCTCAAGTGTTATTATCATCATTATTATTATTATTAGCACCGCGTCTTACTACCCGTTCGGGTTGTACGCACTTACGCTAATGTGTAATGGTAGGGTGATTGTGAGATGAAATGGAGGACCTACAGTTTAACGTGGGATCCGAACCACGGTGGAGGCCTAGCATTCCACACATTCACAAGTTGTGATTAATACACGTCTTGTCAGAGGTGAAGGAAGAGTTTGGTAATCAGATAAATCTGTGCCTGGACCGAGGATTGAACCCCGGACCCTCAGCACGGATGTCCGACACCTTACCCCCTAGACCACCAGGTCACCTGTATGACCATTAAAAGATCGCTGTATATAGATACAGGTTAAAATTGTCGCTAGACACATTCTTTTTTAGTTTCTTTTTCTTACAAAGTAATTGAATTCCTGCACATATGCATAGTGATATTTCAGTGCTGTCTAAGATGTGCAGTAGAGGAAATCCCATGTCGACCTTGAGAATTGAGATTAGTATATTAATCTATGTTAAACAATATTTACGGTGTGTTGTAAAGGAATATGTGAAAATTCCCTGACTTTATCCTAGTACTTTTCTAGGTTTTTCAGGTCGCTGGACATCCGGGAAAGTTAACCCCTAACGTTTTCTAGATCCAGACTCCTAATATTACACCCCAACCGGAAGCCGGTACGGGGACTCACCCAGGGCCTTGATGGCGGACTCGACGCTGCGCCGAGCGAAGCCCATCTCGGTGAGCTGTCCGACGAGCGGGGACTGAGGCTTGTTGAGCTTGTTGCTGACCGAGGCAGGGGAAGGAAGGGAGGTCTCGCTGGCAGGAGTGTTGACCCCTCCCCCAGGTTTACTGTTGGCTCCTCCTCGCTGCATCTTGGAGCGCACCTCCACGGCCAGGCACTGGGACACGCTCAGGGCCGCGGCCTGTATAACAACACGGGGGCGTGGTTATAGGCGGGACCCCCTTCGAGGGTCAAATGGTCAAAGGAAGTGTCTCCCAGAACTTTTTACTTTGTACAGTGCTGTGCAAATTAATGGAAACACTTTGAGTTTTTAAAAATTAGACAGAGCTTGCTATTATTAACTTCACAATACACTGGACAACCTTAAAGAAAAACAATGAGCATCTGTTAGCACAGTAATAACCGACAATCATGGTCGTTAGCAGTGTGACCAACCTAATTGGAGCTAACAGAAATTTCCCTACCCAGTGCAATGTTTCCCTTAATTTGCACAACGCTGTAGAGTTTTTAGAACAACAAAATTCTGCATCCCACCTATTGTGCAATGTCATTTTGGTGCATAAAGTTGTGAATAAATAACAACAATATATTATTTATTCAATAATAAAACCACTAAGTACAAAATTCAAACTTTAATTTGGTTTTGTGAATATATAAATATATTCGATTCAAGTTTGTTTCGAAGTGACAAAGTGTACTCTGCACGTCCCCACGTCAGCGTAACAGGTTGTCCGATTGGTGCAACTCACCTCGAGCTCCGCCTTGCCAAAGGTGGACTTGAGGGGCGAGGGCTGCGTCGCCTTTATTATGAGTCTCTGGACGAGGAGGGTCTCCGACACGGGGTCCAGGTCCTCCCCCTCGTTCAGCGCCTCGAGGGACGCAGAGGACTCGAGCGTGCGGTGACGCAGGATGTGCCTCAGCAACATCTGGTGCCTGAACAGCACAGCGATGGCGTTCATCGCCGTCAGACGCTGCTGCTGGGTGCGTAGGAGGGTCACGTTGACAGCACCTGTCAATATGGAGAGTAGTCAACAAGGATAGTCGTCAATGAGAAAAGTCGTTAATGAGGAGGAGAGTCGTCAATGAGAAAAGTCGTCAATGAGAAAAGTCATCAACGAGGAGAGTCATCAATGAGAAAAGTTGTCAACGAGGAGGAGAGTCATCAATGAGAAAAGTTGTCAACGAGGAGGAGAGTCATCAATGAGAAAAGTCATCAACAAGGAGAATCGTCAATGAGAGAAGTCGTCAACGAGGAGTCATCAACAAGGAGGAGAGTCGTCAATGAGAAAAGTTGTCAACGAGGAGGAGAGTCGTCAACAAGAAGAGTCATCAATATATATTGATAAAGATACAACCCAGGGGTTTCAAGTAAGGACGTCAGACTCAATTCTTGGCTCTCAAATCCCAGCACAAACATCAAATAGCTGAAGGATCAATTTTCAGAAATAAATATTAGTTTCCTTACGGCTCAACACTGTTCCCGGGAGGCACGTACCTGGCACGCAGCTCGGCTGCCTCCGGTCAGAGTACTCGTGAGTGATGAGTGACACCAGGGTGGCCCAGGTGTCCAGCATGTTCTCGGTCATGAGCATCTTGTCCAGGTTGAAGTGCGCGGTCGGTAAGGGGACCACCGCGCCAAGCGCCAGTTTCTTCACCTCC
>CABFWB010003608.1:2747-13916 GCA_902151455.1 Timema bartmani
TTTTTTTTTTTTTTACTCAGGGCACTTTACGTGAACTTTTAGAACCGATTAAATGAACATTCGAATTACAGACTATGGACTTTAAAAGAGACCCAAAACGCAGACTCCTAGCCGTTAATTTATCACTGTGAAAGAGTAAAGGGCCCCATTTCACCTGTGATATATGTGTATTTTATATCATGTCAACATTTCAAAGCCATGACCTTTACTACAGTATACAAAGGCGTTACCAACCAAAATAAGGTGTTGGATGATGCGTGCAAAAATATAATTATATTTACAAAGAGAGCTATTCTAAGGACATTTTAAGGGTGTAAGAAATACGGAAATAGCCAGGGGATATTCGTACAGAAAGACATATTCAAATATCATATTTAATATTATAGGAGACGTACCCACATTTTCATGGAGGTAGAAAACGTTTAGAAGAAGCCCCCTCAATACACTTGACCGGGATTCGACCCTCGACTTCCTCGTAGTCAGAAAACCAGATTAGATAAATCTGTCATTTATTTAGTCCTCGTGCCCATCGTGCTAACAGAATAATGAGGAATATACGGGGGGAGGGAGGGTCGGTGAATGTATTAGTGTGTCAGTTCTTTTGGGTACGAGATTAAATATATACAGTTATCTCAACGTAGCTCTATAAACATACAGTAATCCCTCAGGCCATAATTAAAATAGTATGTATTAATTATGTCCTAAGGGACCCATCTTAACCAGGCTATTAAATTTTAGAAAATTTAAATTAAAAATATACATATCCCCTTATTTTAACGAAGCTCGGTATACACGCTGTACTTCCTTTGGGGCATAATTAATACCATATATTTTTAACCCACCTTAAGGCGTGACAGTGACCAAAAGGTTGTATATAAAATTAATAAAAAATAATCGATTTCATCTTACTTTAATGACAACCTTAATCAAACTCTTTTAGGGTATAATTCATGCTTAAGGATGTTCCAGTGGTTGAAAAAAATTGAATTACTAAAAATTCAACTATAAGTGATCCATTATGATAGAGTGGGGTGAACTAACCTCCCCTCCAACCTCTCCAAGACCGAATACCCTGGTGGCAGGTAATATTATTGTCATTGCGAGTGAGTTTTCTTTAGAGGGTGGGTGCTTTCGTTCCGCCTTTGGATGTTTATCGCGTACTAAGAAATGTGTACTTAGGTCCTTGTTCCTGACTAATCTGCAATAAGTGACAGTAATTGTGACGGCTATCATACAGCCTTCTCTCTCTAGGTTTAATGTCTCCCTCTACTGCTACCCTCTAGCTTTTCTCTGGTAGTAAGGGGGAAGGAGGATGCGCTAAAACCAGTACATATAAGACAATTTTTTTATACAAGCTAGTAAATAAATAATAATTTAACGACATCCTTCTACTCACAAGGATACAGAGAATTGATTTGAGCTAAAACCAAAATTAATAAAAATATTTGTAATGATAAACAATTAAATCAAAACCCATCTAAGTCACGATGGTATTGCCATATCGCTGAGCGGGATCCTAATATTTCAAGAAAAACGTGTTAATAATGCTCAAAATATTAGGTTTTGGCGTTTTGTAATAGTTTATAATAATAAAAAGGATTACTAATTGCATATTATTTTACTTTAATAACCCGGTAACCCAATAACTTAAATTAAAATTCCGAACATCAGTTTAATATTTATGTTTCTTTGTAATTTTGGTGAGATGTTTAAAGTTGTAGATATAAAAAGGTTTTTAAATAAATACAGTATGAGTAAGGTATCATTAGATTCTCCGTATCATTGTGAGGGAAATGATTGCATACAATAATTTATTACTTGCTATTTTGTGTAAATAAAAGTTTCTTATTTATAGATGATTCTATGCACCATCATCTTATAGGTTACCACAGCTGACTGTGAATATATTTTTCAACGAATGAGGCCAGGTTTTAAGTGAAACTTTAACTAGTGTAGGCTATGTAATACAACTGGACCTTGGCCTTTATGAAGTGTTAGAAAAAGTAATAAAAAATTCAAGTAAAATTTGTTTTCTACTGAATCATTATTTTATTTGTTAATGTTGATTTGTTCAAAACATTAGGCCTACTTTATTTATTTTTAAATAAGCACCAGACTTCCATAGCTGGGTGTGAACATTTTTTCCTTAATAACTAGGTTCAAGTTTCAAGTGGAACTTAAATTATGATACCACAGTGTACCTATTTAATACAACTAGGCCTAGGCCTTTATGAAAAACATTGACAATTCTCTTGAAAAACTATTACACTACTCATAGGCGTTGACATTTAGTTGCAAGAAGGTCCTACATAGCCACAAAGGTTTTAGTTTTTAAACACTAGGCTACCACAGCTGTGTGTGAATCATTTTTTCTCAACGAATAGGTTCATGTTTCAAGCGCAACTTTAATAACTGTAGGATAAGGGACTTAATACAAATATGCCTAGACCTTTAAGAAGTGCTCGAAAAAGGAACTAAATTATGCAAGTAAAAGTTGTTTTTCCACATAACTATGCAATATTTAAATAAATAAAGCATTGTAAAGGCCCACTTTTCAATTGATATGACTAGCTGCCAAAATATAGATCAGGCATACTTATATTCCTTTGGCCGAACTATTCAATCATCTCCAATTATCTCTAACAGATCAGTGGTAATAATTTTCGTAAATCTAAAACTTTTTTTAATCTAGCTCAACAAATTCTTCAAAATAATTATTAGTTCTTGTTCAAAATGTAGGATTTTTACGGTGGTTAAAACACTATAGCATAAGATAAATATCTTAATCGGAATCAAAGAGCATAATTAAACTTTATCTTAACGAAATCCAACAACACATATTGGAATGTTTTGAACAGTCATCTGACAAAGTGGTGGCACATGTTGTTCTCTAAGGTAATTAACTTGAGGTTTACTCACTAACCTCCACACCTTCTTCGAGTTAGTGAAACCTAAAGTTTAAGCTCAGGTTATGTGATAACCTAACATTGAAACAGGTTGTAAACATCTTAAGCTGAGGTTATAATTTAACCTCTACAAAACATGTCATTGAAACAGTGGCCCTAAGTTAAGCCTGTCTGGGTTAGAATTCTTGTAGTTAGGGAATTTCCTCTTTATGAAAATAAAAACTAATTGAAGGCATTTTATATTATTTCTTACATTTTCAACTTATTATAACGTCCACTTTATTAATCAACTAATTATATCCAGGCATGAATTACAAACTAGCTTACTCCAAAAATGTCGCAATGAGACCCCCCCCCCTCCTAGCTGTCAAATCGTCACTGCAAGAGGAAAATCCCAATTTTATCAATGATAATTTTATCGAACGTGTAGTGAATCGAACCAAACACTCTTGGTTCAGAATAAGACCAAATAAGACAATTATTATCAAATTATGTAAAGGAGGCTATCTACTTTAGTACACACAATATATTGTTTAATGAAGACATAGAAAACTAAAATACATTTTTCTTTTTTCACTAACAGTGAGGTCAAAGCTCAAATCTTATTCGAATTAATTGGGAGAGGTTTTAATCCTACCTATAGATTAAAATGTTAAAACGCCCTTGTTTTAAATTATGATCAAATAAAATCTATCAACAAAATATGAGTATTCCCTTGGTTAATTTTGTGTTGGTTCCCCTCGGGGCCAGCTTTAAGAATTTATAGGTCATGAGCCCTCACTTATTAAAGGCACTTCTTTTTTGTAGGGTACGTGTTTTTAAAACTTTTTTTTATGAACTGCAACATTTTAAAATGATTAAATTATCTATTTAGAGGTGGATAATTGAGGTTATAAAGAACTAGTTGATAAAATAAAATAGCGTAAACTCGCGATTTTATAAAACTGTGAGAATACATACAAACAATTTTTAGTGTTATTTTGTTTTCTCTCGTTGTAAGTACACGTTAAGTTTAAATCTTTTGTTCTTACCAGTTACAGGATATTTAAGGGTGTCGAAGAGGTTAAAAAAATCTACTTCTTAAAAATTCATTACAAGTGATCAATTATAAATGATAGATAGGGGTAAAATAATCCCCCCTTCACCCCCTCCCAGATCGAATGATGCCGGTGGAAGGTGATATTGTTGGCATTCTGAATTTTTCTTTTTTCAAAGCAAGGGTGTATTATCATCGTTATAAATTATTATCAAACTATCTATAGGAAATTACTCTAATAAATATATATTTAATATAGACTAAAACGTGTTTTAAGTATCTGCAAATAATATAATTGAAAACTAAAATGTAGGAAGATATGGCATTTTTTCGTGACTGAAGTTGAGAATTAAATATTGTTTAGAATCATTGGGGGGTGGTATCTCTAAATTAAATTTTTAAATAGATCTTGTGTTAAAACTTATAGACTAGTTTTTTAAATCAATAATCAGTATATTTGAGCCTGATCATCTATTGTCCCCCAATGTTCAGTTGAATCCTTAGAAACAAGTGTCTCGTCTCGTATTTTTTATTTTTAATGTGACATTTATTTTTAATGTAAATAAATCATTAGTGAATATAAAGTTGGTCAAGCAAGGCTATATATTTCAGCAGCATAGAGAAAGAATATAGGCCTTATAGAATAGTGATAATGTTCTCTATGAAAACAGTGATCTACACATTTTATATAATGTTGGGCAAATTTAACTTTTATTTTGGACTTGCATTATATGAACGTGAATATCGCATCATTATTTCCATGAACTATATATCAAGGGTCGGGAACGTGTGGCTCCGGAGCCAAATGCGGCTCCTACTAGCCAGAAAAATGGCAGCGCTTTTCATCAAATGTAGTTCCTTAAATATTCAAATACAAGCTGTCCTTATATAATTATGTTTTCCAACATACCCTTCAAGGTACATTCGAAGCAATGACTCATTCATAAATATTACTACTGTTACAGTTCAGTGCATAACATTGGACCCAGATCCTTTAAATCATCCAAAATCAATATTCGATATAATAAACATGCATACATCCTTTTGGGGTAAGAACTAATTGCCTACCAAATTTCAGCTTCCTACTAGGCCTTATGCTTTTCGAGATATTTTTAGCTGGACAGAGGATCTCAGCTGACAATAATTATTATAAGGGGGATTCATAAAATAGACGACATATTGACTTAATTTTAATTTTACTATTTTATTACATAGACATTGTTAACCAATTGTAGCAAAGCTCACTGAATATAAAAAAAAATATAAAAAATAGCGCTCTAGAACATAAATTTAAGACGACTAATCTGTAAGATTAACAATGTGAAATCTAAATAAAGAAAATATCGGATTTAGAACTCATTCCAGAAATATTTATTATTTAATTCCGACGTAGGCAATGTTCGATTTTAAGATAGAAAAAATTTCAATCAAACAAAGAGTTTTCACTAATAATAAATAAATAAATAGCCTAAATTATTATTATGATAATAATAAACATTAATCACCAGCGTAGCAATGTTTGTCATTTGTTTAGTAGGCCCTACCCGTCACTAACAGTATTTGTTTCGTGATTTTACTATTATGATAAATAGGCCTACATTATTAAAATAATAAATGCAGAGGAAGGTTCTAACACAATACAAATCAATACAGATATTTTACTAAGCCACATTAAATAGTAAAAGTGTTAAAAGCATGGCCATATTTTTCTATTGACCACACTAAGTAAACATAAGAGATATACGTTTTATAGAGCGGCCAAGTGTATCTACGTTACTAAAACAACCAAGCGAGCCCTTCTACCAAAGACCTGCGAAAAGAAGAAAACATTTTACAGTACCGCAATTTAGGCAATGACTCCTTTATGTTACTAATTACATGCCCTCCGCTCCCCATTCCCTATTTCAAGCTGTCACTCGACACAGAGATTATTTGTTGCTGCTTTTGGGTGAGTATGGAGAAGGGATTGTTGAGAGAATGAGAATATGGAGTATTCCGACGGAATGGGGTGGAGGGGGGGAAGGAGACAGTACACAAAAGTCCTGTAAGAGTTCACTAAAGAAATAATCAAGGTAAACAGCTATTGCCCGCAAACGTGTGTTATAGGAGGTAAATGATTCAAAGCTGCGGACAGGATGAGTTTGAAAAGTAGGTATTAAAAAAAACCTTCCTCGGAGAGGCAAAAATCAAGTACCTAACGGCTCTGAACTGATTCACCATATGTTAGAAATACATTTAAAAATGTTAAATAGTAAGATCAAAATAAAATAAATCATTACAAAGGGCTATATAAATATTTAATTTTTAAATGTAATAATACATATTAAATACTTTATAAAGTAATAAGGCGATCATATTGTAATCTTTACAAGATCATCTACAGCAAGTCATTATAACAATTACAAAATATCCTCTACTTAAAATTAATAGTTTTTGAGATACTACTAATTTAATTCCTTTAATTAAAACGTCAATTTGATCAATTAAAGAATATTAAAAACTTTAAAAAATATATATATTTGAAATGATAAGACAGCCAGAATCTGTTATTTGAAGCCAACAGTTCAATTTCTGTAAAAAGTTCCGAGACTTCGACCATATTAACCGAGCCAAAGGTATCTACGATTTTTTAGAAGGTTGGCACTCGCACAGAGACACAAATAATCTGAAAACACTTATAAAATTAATCCAATGTTCTCTCTATCTCTTTATCGCCCTCCCTTAAATTTATATAGAGATGAAAATAAAATCTTGTTTTATCTTACTGTCATTGTTACTGATATTACAAGCTCTAAAGGGAAGGAGGGATGAATAAATTTAGTTGATTCTATAAGTAATTATTGGCTAAACATTATATAATTAAAATGTTCAAATTTTAACATTTTTAAAATGTGTTTGAGACAAGAGAAAAATTTGGAAAATAATTAATATCAATCGATTTGAAACAAACTCGGTATGGCAATAAAATTTCCTTGGGCCAACGATAACATAAGTTGATTATAAGACTCCCGCAACCCATATCAATTTGGCTAAGCGCGTCCAAAAACACAACATAACACGATTAATTCAAATATTATATAGGCTACACATCCAAACCGGTGGGCGCGCGAACAAACGTGTCAGTTTCATCTAGTCTGGCCTGGTCTAGTTTCCGTTGACTGGAAAGTTGGGATGCAAATCTCAAACCAAATTTAAAGAGTTTTTTTTTTTCAAATCCCCCCCCCTTTCTCCCACATTGCAAATGCAGATACATTTCCTCTAAATTCTATCTTTTTGCATCTATACCCCATTAGTGTAAATATGCAGATAGACCGTGCAGGTGGTAAGACGCAGAGCACGGAGGAAAAAACACATCCATTAATTCATTANTTTTCAAATCCCCCCCCTTTCTCCCACATTGCAAATGCAGATACATTTCCTCTAAATTCTATCTTTTTGCATCTATACCCCATTAGTGTAAATATGCAGATAGACCGTGCAGGTGGTAAGACGCAGAGCACGGAGGAAAAAACACATCCATTAATTCATTAAGACATAATCAATATACCTTTCGCATGTAAAACATATTAAAAAGGGCAAAAACCCACCTCGGTGGCATATTTAACCAACGCGCTAGTTACGTGTTGAGCTAGACTGCCGAGGACGGGGAGATCAAGGTTCAAATCTCAGTGGGTTGAACTGGGAGATGTTTTTACACTCTCGCTCCATGCAAATGCAGGTTCACTTCCTCTAAATTCAACCTTCCCAGTTCCCAATCCATTAGCGTATTCAGTAGTTAAGCGTATAACCCGAACGGTTAGTAAGACGCGGTGCTAAATATAAAAAATACAAATGATTGTATAAGGCATAAAAAAATATAATATGTGAGCCACGTGGTTCTATCTATAGGTTTCATTTTCTCTCTCTCTCTCATAAAGTATTGTAATCGTTACCAATTTCGACCTTATGATTATAACTAAGCTTTACGTTTTATGTGCCCCAAAACCCAGAAAAAAGGTTTTTGCAAGTCTGTCCACATGTCGGTCTCTTTGTCCCTAGGTCTGGAACCGAAACGGTTAGAGGAATTTTGTTCAAATTTTATATAAGATCATACTTTGGGACATTTTTTGATCATGAGGCCAACCCTAAAATTAGGGGTAGTTTTATTAATAACTGATTTTTAAAAGTATTTTTAATGACTGTCATGACTTGGTTCATCGTGGATTTCTGGGAAGTTTTATACATGATAAGTAGTTCTATAGATATTTATTTTCCTTATAAAAGTTCATTTAAGGGTAGTTTATAGGTGAATAATTTTTTTTTAATTCTAAATGTTTCAAAAATATTTATAATGATTTTGTTTTAAATCGGTACATGGTGATTATTTTAGATTATAAATAATAATATGTGTAGGTTCTTTTTAAATAAATTAATTTTAAGGTAGTTTACTTATTAAATATTTTTGAAAATTTTAAATTTTTCAAAATGCCCTTTTCTATTTAGTTCAAACACGTGACTGGAAGTTGTGTTATATGATAATTAAGAATATGTTATTATTTTTACAAATAAATTTTAACTTTAGGGTTGTTTACATTTAATGACCGATTCTTTAAAATTTTGATTTTTTTTAATAGTTGGAACAATTTTGTTTAAAATGAATAAGTTATTATGATTAACAAGATGATTGTTTTTCTGAGGAAAACTTAAGTAGGAGTAATTTAGTGTAATTTTTTTTTTTTAGTTCTTTTTAAATAAATTAATTTTAAGGTAGTTTACTTATTAAATATTTTTGAAAATTTTAAATTTTTCAAAATGCCCTTTTCTATTTAGTTCAAACACGTGACTGGAAGTTGTGTTATATGATAATTAAGAATATGTTATTATTTTTACAAATAAATTTTAACTTTAGGGTTGTTTACATTTAATGACCGATTCTTTAAAATTTTGATTTTTTTTAATAGTTGGAACAATTTTGTTTAAAATGAATAAGTTATTATGATTAACAAGATGATTGTTTTTCTGAGGAAAACTTAAGTAGGAGTAATTTAGTGTAATTTTTTTTTTTTATTTGTGAAAATTTTGTTGTGGGATGTAATTTATAATTTATAATATGTATATAAAGACGAAAGCCAAAAGCAAGAAAGTAAAAAAAGGTACTATCCACTACATCGAGAAAAATCTAAACATGGTAAATTTCAAAATGAGTCTCACGAAAATGTGGGGGTTATAATTAGAAAAAACTTTATAGATGTGGTAGGTGTAATGATGTAAATTTCCCCCTTTCATATTATTCCAAATTAAAAGTTCCCAACCTTAATATATTTCAAGTTAATGGACCAATTCATAAAATTGAACTTATCGAATCCTTGTGTTAAAATCTTTTCTATACTGATTTAACAAGGTTGGTTGGTTTTTTTTTTATATTGTTGATAAGTCTCTGTAAGGCCTTCATAAAATTTTTGCTTTTATTAACAGGTTTAAACCATTCTTCCTAGTAAAATGTCCACAACAATGCACTCCCAGAGCTAATTGTTTTGTTGTAAATAAATGGTACGGAACTCCACACGGACTTTCTCGCTCTATTGTTTAAACTGGAGATATTTACTCAAAACTCGTAATATGTGTGAAACGAAATAATATACACTAGCAAACACAAGCATAAATTGCGCTATTATTACGTAAAGCATTTAACTCCCGGTTTTAAGTTTTATAATTTTATTTTTCAAGAATTAATGTCCTCATTTGTATGTTTGGACCTATATAAAAGATCAATATTGGGTCCACAAGGGTCAACACTTCGTATTAAAATTTCGACTTCCGGTTAAAATTTTCTACATTTAGTTAGAGGTTGAACATGTTATGGCTATCGCATTGCTATTAAAAATTGCTCATTTATAAATTTAAACCAATAAAAAAGGTAATTATTGACTATTGAGTCTAAAATCATATATATCTATATATCATTGCTGTACAAATATTTCCCCTAAGAGGTTAAAGAAAAAAGAACATATACTTTTTGAGAGATTTCTTATTTACATACTCTGATAGAATTAGAGAATTATTACGTTAAAACTAAAGTAGCATCGCTTTACAACTAAAGCTCACAAAATTGTATTCATATATTCGCCATTATCTCCTAAATTATCGGTTTTATAAAAATAAATTTCAAATAAAAGTTTTTTTTTATATTAATAGTACTAACATTTTGCAATGATAAATTATTTAGTATCTCAAATAGTTGCGTAGATACGGAAATTTCAGCTTCTGTATGACCCTCAAGGTAATATTAATGTGAAAATTAAAATTGCCATTTTATTTATAATTTAATCAACGCCAAATACGAATTTTAATCAAAATTGTTGGAGCCAATTTCGAAAAAATCCATTTTTTCTCTTTTCGCACTTTATTAAACTACTCTTAATTTTAATTTTTAACAGACACACGGCATTGCAAAAACCACTTTTTAGGGTTTTGAGGGTCATGAAAAGTTTACATACATCAACATCTCGGGTTAGATTTTTTTTTGCGGTCGTAATATTTTACCTTTTGTGTTCGAAAAGTTAAAAAATATAGATATTTGCGTATAGCTTGAAAGTTATTGGTTTTATAAAAATATGCTTCGAATAAAATATTTGTATTATAAATATATCTACATATTTGTAACTGTAAGTAATTTCATATCTCAAATAGTTTCGGAGATATGATAAAAAAAAATATTATTTACGCATCAGACCAGACTACTTAAAGTCATTTTTCTGAAATATTTAGAGTAGCTTTTTTTTTTAATATTTATTAATGTTTAAAAATGATATTTAATCATAATCGTTATAGCCGATTTTGAGAAAATCGACCTTTTCTCTTTTTGCCCTTCAGTAAACTACCCGTAATTTTAGGGTTAGATATCCAATTCCAAAAACCTCTCGGGGCAACCCTATAAAAACCCTAGATACCAAGTTTTAGCCCGATCGGTAAAATAGTTTAGGCTATAGATGGAGGTACAGACAGATGGAAATTCAAAAACAACTTTTTCTTATTCGAGGGGTCATGAAACGTCGAGATTCATTGAAATCTAGAGTTAGATTTTTTGACGATCACAATACTTTCTTTACCTATAAGATAGTGAGAAAGTAAAAATTGAGATTTGGCAAGAAGTTAGAGAGACCACCAAAAAATTCCCACAAAGTTTCAAAGTTTGACATTTCAAAACGAGTGGGGTAAGGAAGGGTTGGGGGGGGGGGGGAGAAAAAA
>CABFWB010003608.1:13955-75664 GCA_902151455.1 Timema bartmani
GGGGGGGGGGGGATAATAAATGGCAGGTGTGAAGCAATGTACAAAACTTGGAGAAAAAAAACTCTCGTATTAAACTAGAAAAGCTATTAGGTGGAAACTTAAAATTTGGCAGACATGTTGAGAGTCAGCTCCAGAAAATCAAATAAATCTTGAAATTTGAAATTTACCAGAGTGAGTTCAAGAAAGTGAATGAGAGGGGGGCAGGAGTTCAAAATTTTCGAAGATAATTGAAACAGATACTTTTCAATGTAGGACAAAACTGAAATTCAAAAGTAAGTTAAGAGTAGCACTTCAAATAACGATGACAGTTTGAAAATTGTAAGTGGGACCCCAGAAAATAAGGAAAAGGGGGGTGTTGCATAAAAATAAAAACAAACCTTTTAAGTGTGGTAGTAAATATACATTTGGCAGAAAGACAATAAATCTTAAAATTTTAAAATTATAGGTATTAGTTGAGGAAATGGTTGGTGGGGGGAGGGGGGAAGCGGGAAAGGGAGGTAAAATTTTCAAAATTAATACCAAACAACTACTTCTTTGCTTGGTAGAAAACTGAAATTCGGAAAGTAAGTATGGGTGCCACTCAAACATAGGAGCCTGACCAGTAAAAATTATAAAATTTGGCTCCTGCAGATATATGAGTGGGAAGGGAGCATCTAAGTATAAACAAAGCCCTTTTAGGAGAGGTAGAAAATTAGTATTTGCCATAAATATAAAAGGATCACTACAAAAAAACTAAATTTATGCTTATTATTTTATTTTTCTAAGTGGGTGCAGTGCTGATGAAACTGGGGCTTTTGAAATGTCCAAAACTAAAAGAATATCAACTACTTATCCTACTTGTCAATGTGCACAAAAGTGGCATTTGTCAGGCAGGAATAAGAACCACTCCAAACAAAGGTATGAATATCCTTACATTTCAAATGTGAAGGGGGTTCCATAGAAATTTCCAAAACTAATAGAATAAAAAAATCACTTTTATTCCTGTAGAAAATTGAAATATTTTTATAATGTAAATGGATAGCCAGAAGAGAGTGAACATACTAAATTTAAAATAGGGGTTTTAGAAATGGTCAGAGATAGACATTTCCAAAACTATAATTACCAACCACTTAGCTAACTATGTGTTAAAAATTCAGTTTTGGCGAGAAGGAAGACCACCACAAAATCCCAGAAAAGTATTAAAATTTGAAATGAGGAGGGTAACCAATAAAATTTGGGTATGGTAATACATTTCTAAAACCTATAAAAAAGACCATCTTTCGGTAAGTTAAGGCAGAAAATAGAAACTTCGCAGATAGCCATAAAGTATGAAAGGTATTTTTAATTTTCAAATCAAGATCTGGGCTTAAGGAGAGTTAAGAATTTCAAAAATTGATAGAATTTTTTTTTAAATATAATAGAAAATGTAAATATGTCTAATCAGTTAGGAAATTATAAATTATAAATTATAAAAATTTAAAAAAATATTGGAAATTTCAAAATATGTTTCAAAAAAATTGGGGGGACATAGAGGGGTCAAAACTTTCTAAACTAATAAAAAAAATACTTCTTGGTATGGTATAAAATGAAATTTCGGAATGTAAATAAATATACCCTCCCAGATAACCGAATAATGTCTGAATAAATGGAACTTCAAAATGGAAACCCAGGAAATGGAAGAGCTCCAAATTGATACAACTAATGTAGTACACTAATTTTTGGTGTGGTTGAAGATTGAAATTTGGCAGGACGTGTGAGAACAGTATCAGATAGAAAAATAAGTCTTCAAATTTCAAAATGGGAGTGTGGGAACAGAAAAGGGTCGAGGGCGGGGGTAGTAGCTTAAAATTTATCCAACCTTATTGGAAAATCTACCTTTCAGGATGGTATAAAATTTAAATTTGGCAAATTGGTAAAAGGAAAGCAAGAGATAAAATAAATATTATCAAAATAGGGATCTGGGAAATATTTGAAAATTGGGGGAGGGGGACGGGGGGCCTCAAAATTCTTAGACTAATAAAAAAACTTTCTCAATATAGTTTTAATTTTGTATAGGCGAACGAAAAAACCCTTAATATAAACGAACACAAAAACTAAAGATTATTTTTTTATTTTTCTGTTACAATGTCTATTACATCGTTTCACTTATTTTATGATTGTGCTTAGGCAAATATTGCATTCGTTAGTGTAAGTTTGTGGGCTAGGTTAAGATTTTGTTTCAAAGATTTAATTTATTGATTCCCATATTTGGTTTGAGAGTGCCATAGTTAGCTCAGGTTTGTACAAGGAGGAACTTTGAAAAGTTTACAGCTGGATGTTAAACGTTCTTATTTAATACCTATATAATGCGGCTTACCCGTGCGAAAAAGGGTCAAACTGCTAGTAGATTATATAAGAAATTTTTTCCTCGCCATACGAATAAACTTATTTTACGGCTCAATAAGTGTGTTGATATATTTTCATGTAGCCATACACTAGGTGATGTAGTCTTACAAATGTAACTTTTGACAGATAGTGTCGCTATTGACAGGTTAAAGATAAATGCATAAATAATTTATCACTATTTGACAATTCTATATATTTTAAATTTTCTAGAAGTTTAGTCCTGTAGCAATTCGATTAGAGAGTACCGCTTAGCATACATGTTTTGCGTGAAGTATTGCGGACCGCAGTGCTTTCAGATCCGTAAAAGGGTATACACTTTCTCCGGAAGGGATTGTACGACATGATCTATAATCAGCTACTCTCCAACTTTCTCTCCTCTTTTTTACTATCGGCCTTCCCCGTTATCCCCGTTCCGGTAGGCTGAGCCTTTTATTTTACGGTTGTCGTGCAGCGTTTGGTGTGACAGGGTTGATATCGAGGACGCGCCTGAAGGATCCTTTTTTTAGGACACATTCATTGTTTACTATGCGATCAATTTTGCTGAGGTTTTCATAGAACACTAGCTTATTGTGTGGCCAATATGCAGAGGTTTCTCTAGGAACCTTGGCTTACTGTGTGGCCAATATGCAGAGGTTTCTCTAGAGAACCTTGGCTTACTGTGCGGTCAATCTACAGAGGTTTTTCTGGGACACTGGTTTACTACGAAGTCAATTTTGCCGAGGTTTCTCTAGGAACCTTGGCTTATTGTGCGGTCAATCTACAAAGGTTTCTCTAGGAGCTTGGCTTATTGTGCGGTCGATCTTGTCAAAGTTTCTAAAGGATGCGGGTCTATTATGCATCCAATTTTGCCCAGGTTTCTTTTGCTGTCAATCTTGTTGAGGTTTCTCTAGAACATTGATTTACTATGCATTCAATCTTGCGGAGGTTACTTTATGACACTAGTTTTGTACATGACCAGTCTTGCCAAGCTTCCTCAAAGATGATTATTTACTATAGAGTCAATCTGCCAAGGTGTATTTAGGGCACTTGTTTATTATGCGGTTAACTACATATCTCTAAACCTATCAAGGACCAGTCGAGGGAAAATTGTTATTATCCGTAGATAAATCAATAACATTTCGGTTATGAAAGTGAAGTTGTCAGGTTAAACTAATTTAATTTTTTTGTCATAACCATGTTACCCATCCTAACTTGCCTAACCTTAAATTGGTAGACACATGGAAGGTTAGGTTTTGTTAGGACGGTTTAGCTTGTAATATGAATTAAAGATTTTTACTAAAAAGGTGCTTAAGTGTAGTTTAATTTTTAAAGCTGCTACTACTATAACTCAAAGGTTTATATGGGTGAAATTTTATACCAGTCCCACGGTCGAGTTGTTCCTAGCAATGTGCCACATTTAAAAAAAACAGATTTAAGATGGTTCTCTAAAAATTTCTCAAAGTTAATATTCAAGCGCATCGGAAGTACAAAAAATCTACTGAACAACGTCATTAACTAACCTAACAATATCTTACCTTCAAATGGTAGACAAATGTAAAGTTAGGTGTTGTTAAGTGAGGCTAGCTTTTCTATAAATAATTATTTAATAGTGTCTTGCTAGAAAATGTTTCATGTTAAGGAAGAAATAACTATTATTTGATTGAAATATTTTGTCTAATTTTTCTAATTCAAGAATAACTACTATACTAGGAAATAATATGTTATATCAATAATTGGTAATGTTATTTTAATGTAAACGGCCATTGCAATACATTTCTTGCAAGTATGAAATTGGTGTTATTTTTATTTTCATATATTAAATAACTTTTATCAAAATAAATATATACTACAATAGACTAAATTTAAAATAAAAGCTCATTATTAAAAAAATTAAAGACATAGAACAGTGTTTTGAAAAAATATATATATATATATATATATATATATATTTATCAAAAGTTGTAACCTCTCGCTACAGTAAAAATATTCTTCTGTTTAGTTCAAAAATAAATTAATGAGAGGAAAAAAGGAACTAGAGTATAAAATTAAAATTGCCTAGTAACTTGAAAAATGTTTGAATTGTACTTGCAAATACGTAATAAAAATGACCTACGTATGTGGTTATTAAAACTGTCCAAATTCATCCAACAAGAGCTAGAATATACATCAAAATAACGAATGATTAAAAATAACTTTAATACATTTACGGAAAGAGGTAGTACATGAGGCGAAAAAGCTTTCAATCAATTTTAAACAACTAATATCTCAACGTAAGAATTAAACCGGTATTTACCACCCCTTGATTACATGACCAGGGATACTAGATACATTTCTAGAATACCCTAGTTACATCTCAAACAGTTTCTAAAAAGATACCATTTGTGTACGTACACTTTGTCCCTTCTGGTCTGTTTGATAAAATGTATGTCAATATATTTAGGTATTAATAAAGTATACGTACATCCGCCCCTTTTCCCAAAATATTTCAAAACAGTATTTTTTTAAGAGCTCCAAATGCTTGGAGTCGATATTCAGATATAATATAGCAGTATTTTAATTTAATTCCTCAGAAAATTGTCATATGAAAACACTTATCTCTTGAGAGTTGAAACACATTGCAGGAGTCCAGCTCTCGCAATAAAGAAAGTGGTTTTAATAATTCAAATACCTTATACCCCAAAATTAAGATGAAAGATGAAGCCCGATTTTATTTTGAATAATAATTTTGAAAGTATTTTTCCCTACCAAAATGCTACTATATTTTAGGATTCTGGTGTGAAAAAAAGGCTTTTCGAACTGTTCTTGAAAACAAAACCAGACTATACCTACATCTTTAAATTTGGAGATGAATACATTTTAAAATGCATGAGTTAACTTATTTTCAACCAATTTAACGCAAAATGCCAAAGTTCTGAGATCAAAGAGAAGGGTACAGGGGGCCAAATCTAGACATCCCTAAATAAATGCAATAATTTGTTATCATGGTCCCAACAGAATAACTCACCATTATATATGAATCTCAATTTTGACTAGTTTTTAAGAGATAAACTGATATAAATAAGACTTATTTAAGAACTAAAATGACATTAAATTAACCACCGTATTAAGTCCAGAAAGATTTTACTACCTCTCTGTCAGCGGTGACCAAATGGGAAAATAACGTATACACAGGGTTTTTCGATCAGGTTTTTTGTCTCTATATGGCGGCCACTCAAAATTCTATCTATGTGTTTGTTTGTCCCACGATAACTGCCAAATGCATGGAACAATTTTAGAAAAATTTGGCAGGGATATTTTTAAACCTAGGCCAAACGATTTATTTAAATAATTTATCAATCTGGTTATTTGTTTAAATATGGTGGTTGCTCAAAAGATGTTTCGTTTAATAGCTCATCACATGTTATTATAATTTATAACTATAAGCAATCGATAGAATACCTAGGGCGTATTTTTGTAAATGTTCACATATAATGCGAGATTGACGTCTTAAAACACGTGATGGTTATTGTCTGTGAATATAATGCACTATTAAATATAGTACTAATTTCTAATTTCATCACCAAGGGAAAATATATATTTCGAATCTAAGGCAAAACATAAGAAATATTTTTAACTTTATAAAAAAAGAGTTAAGAGTGTGGTAACGATAAGAACAAAGAGGGAGCAAGGTCTATTGTTCACATAACTACTGTGGTAATAGATTTCTGGATTAAGAAAGTGTTCATCTATCCACCAATGATAATAGTATTATCATCATTAAGAGACCGTTTCCACTCAATGTAAAGCGCAGTGGTGCATTCTACACGCCAGAAGTTGTACCACATAATATAAAATGGGGGGCTCGTTTAAACTTTCATTCCTTTGCCTTTCACTTCCTACTTTTCTTCAGTTATCTCCCAAATTTTGACAACCAAGTGACACAAAAGATGTACACATTCAATTTCCTTTCTTTGACTATGAGATCTTTCAATTTTCAATAATTTAGCTTATGAATACGATGCTATATAAGTTACTTAAAATCTACCGTAAAAGTTGTAAAATGATATATATGTTGATTTTTTTAAAAAAAGAAATAAAAGCTCTATTTATTTCAAATCAATTTGTGTACTTATAATAAAATTTATTTCACCTTGAAGTTTAAATAAAAACCTAGAACCAGATTAAAACTTATTTGTCACGAAGGAACCACATTTTTAAGAGATTACATTTTGAATGTATAACGTCTTAATTTTTTTCCGTCGCGTGATGTAAAATGCGTCTTAAAATACTTCTTGGTCAAATGAATTTTACTTGCGCTAGTAGGGTAGTAAGTGAGGAGGGTAGTATTTGAAGGACATATCCCTATATATGCGTGGAGGGAAAGTGGGGAAACCATTTAGGAAGAAATATCCTATGTAAACCCTATCTGGATTCAAACCTAAATCTTCCAGTCACCGGCAAACAAGACGAGCCTGACATTTAGGGCCTTGTATGAATCAATATCAGTTCAGGTCATACGGGGGATTGAGTCAACTCCAAATCTTGACTATACAATTACTAAGCAAATATGGGTACACTTCATCCTAATGCAACCTTTTTCATCCCTAAAAAATGAGTGTAAATAGTTTATATTCGTGTATCTCGAACGAATAGTAAGATGCGGTGGAGAAAAGACCCTGAGTGAGCCACACACTAGGGTTGAAAGGTGTTATATTGGTTGATTGGTACAAATACAGACGGTAGTAAGTAGTACACTAAATTTGAGTCAAATGGAACAAACCATTCTCTCTAACTTCCCTTAATCTACGGCCCTTCTCAATCCTGTTAACTAGAATTGACACTAGCAGTAATAACTTCCTGTTACAGCTTCGGCTATGGGGCTTAAATGTATAGTACAGTAGCTATTTTCAGTTTGTTTGTTTTTCGAACGTTGGTTTAATGATTAAAAGAGTAAATCTAGTTTCAAATGAGTAACATGCTACAGGACAAGGGATAGTACACCCGGTTCTAAATAAAATAAACGCCAGTCAAACGTGTTCAGATGCGCCGTAAACGTTCGTTTGATCCATTTCGACCGAACGATCTGTGGTACTGCATAACGTTGTTACCTACTTAGTGGTTGTATCTCAAACCACATATCAAGGCTTTAATTTATTGTTTTTAATTTGTATCCGATCGTGTTATGAAAATTATAAGAAAAGGTTTTTTTTATAAAGAATGATGTGTTAACTTCTTTCAAAAACTATGACCACGCAGAACATGATCATAATTTTTTTAAACATATGTAATAGTTGAAACAAGCTTTTATATTCAAATGTATATCAAAAAAACTGTCTTGTTTGCATACACATTAGCTAACACGTATTCTTCATAAGGCAATCAATTAATAATTATACAAAATAATGTACAGAAAGTAGCTCACCAGGTAGATACTTATGATCGCCATTGATTACCGGGTGACCGTATTTTTGGAGGCCTGCCATACATTCTTAAAATGTCTCTGTTCAACCCCTTGAGCCCCCACTCAACCCACCATATTTGGACCCAGAGCGCTCTTTTTCCTAGCTATGTGTAAATCACTTTGCTATATTGCTTGTTTAGTTAATTTTGATACAACCTTTTCCTGCTTCTTTGTAGACAAAACACTTAGCCAAGTCCTACTGTTTGCCCCTGTATCACACGTGACCACTTTGTCCTCTCGTGTCAACAGTTTTTTTTTTTGTCAATCGTTTCACCTGCACCCAACCCACATAGGTGATAACGTGGGTTGAGGAATCAACCTCTGCAGTTTAGGTTACCGGTGACAAAGTAATCTGAGCTTGAATCCCGGTCGGGGGTCACCTTTGTTCTAAATGTTTTACCACTCTACTTCCACGTGAATGCAGGTACGTTTTCTCTAAATTTTACATCATATATTAATTTACTAGTCAAATTTGTGAATAGTTGAGACGGGTGATAATTAAGTGAAAACACACAAAAAATCTCGACCTAGAAAGAAACACCCGAACCTCTCGCCCAAAATGAGTACTAACAAGATGCGGGGACGAATGATAGTAACAGTTGTTTAGCTACCCTAAGTTCGGAATTGAACCGGGGTGTTATAAATCGTTTGGTCAACTTCTAACCACTCGAGCAAGAAGGGGTCTGCGAAATTAAAGTTGAATTCTCATGTTTTGTCTTTTCATCACAGTACTTCGTGGTCTCCAAGGAATGGGGCACCTTTTCCCCCTCAGGGACCCGGGAATAGAAACAAAAGGGTTGAGAAGCGAGAAAGAGATATCCCACCTCTTCGAACGCCCATCGACGTGAAAAAGAGATCGAACTCTTCCCCTCCCCTTTATCCAACCCCCGTGTGATAGATCGACAAGCGGCCCACAATTGGATTGGGGAGGGTTTTTAAAGCTTTCCTGCGCGAGAGAAAGAAGACAGACAGACAGCTCGCTACGTTACCCAGCCAGCTTATTCCATTCCACACCTCACCATCACCCACGAGCACCCCTACCCCTTCGTTTCGAATTGGCAGGACGGAAAACTCAAAACGTACCTGACCCCGTCACTCCAGGCCTCACCATGAGAGCGTCCTCTGTACCACGTTTTATTAATTAGTCTTTTGTTTTGAGAGAGTGAACAGATCTGGTTCTTAAGCACCCAAAATCACCTGATCAAGGTGAGCCTCTAACTCATTCCCACCCATCCAACTTAAGTTGAACATTAAGTCTCAAGGACAAGGTTCAACCAAGAGTGTTCCGAGATAGAGAAGGATTAACTACCAAACACTTTAATTCTGTTAAGTGACGATAAAGTTAACCATCGAAAGTCTTAATTATTTCAAGAGATGGAAGGTAGGATCAACCACCAAACACCTTAATTATTTCAACAAATGGTAGAATTTACATTAGTAGTATTGCAAATATTCTTGGTAGTGACCATTGATATATTAATACTGAACAATAAGTCGAAAAGTTCACAAAATGAAAGTCTATGCCATTATTATATTATACTTTGTGGTTACAAATAACAGGAACGTTCTCATGATCGAGTTGTTAGGGAAACAGACTTCTCAACTTTATCTGGTCTGAGCCCAACTGGTATGTAAAATAATGTATTTTCCAGTATTTGTACCCGTGTAAGTGGCCGAATGGTCTAAGGCGTCACTAGTGTGTTAGACAGGCCTGCTGATGACAGGAAGCTCAGGGTTCGAATCTCGGTTGGGTCTAGTGAGGGTGGTGTTCCACGCTCCTTCCAAGCAAATATGGATAGAACACCTCTAAAATTCTTCAACCGGAACGGGTATTAAGACGCGCATATAATAATAGGCTATAGTATGTATGTAGGGCCTTATCTTCTACCCAGATGCTTTTGTGCTAAAATTTGGTGTTTAATGAAGGCTTAACAGCTGTAATAATTTGTTATCATATATCATGCCTTGGCACTGCTCTGTATTTATAAAGTCAACGCTAGCTAATATTAGTTATAAATTAATGTGAATTACTAAAACGGGCTAAGCTAGAATGAAAAAAACAGTTGCACACACGAAGAGTAATTTAGAGTATTTATACGTGGCTATAATATGAATAATAATTATTTATATGTGGTCATAAGAGGTATAATTTGTATGTAGTAATATTAAGTAACATTTATCTAGGACAGTAGTATATAAATAGATACGTGTTTTTCCTTCTCGATAGATCTCAGCTCAAAATTAATATAATGTACTAAAAAGTGTACGGGGTCGTTTGTATATCAATGGCATGTATCTGTATATATTTATATTTAATAGAGGTTTTGTTATTAATTTTCTTATGCATATATAAAAGTAACGTTCTAAAAGAGAAGATATATTAAAAACTAAAATTATGTTGATCAAGCTAACACAAAACCGTCTGCGCCTGTTGTGTCTACAAATTCTTGAAACACGTTAAAGCAAATTAAGCCCATCGGTAACGCAAATGTTAAAATAACAATTTCAGCTGTAGCACACCTACATTCCATTCCAGGTCAATATTTACGTTAGTACGTTACACAAAATTCAAGAAGATCTCATGAGTCCTCCACCCCCCACGCCTTGCCTTTTTAACGCATGTAAAATTTAGATAATATTGTTCGCTTCAAGCGGGTTGAAGCATTGTTTGTGTTTGCATGGGCTCTGTCTTCTAGGTAAAGAGCTGCAAAACTGGTAGCAGAGCGTGTTGGATTAGTATTATATTAGCGAAAAATAGCTTAAGACAAACAAATGTGTTAGTTTGTTAAAAAGAGAAAATGTTTTCTTAAATATATCTTTAAAATATTCATGCTCAAACTTAATAAAAGAGAGCTTATCTGATGATACTATATTGATATTAAAAATAACTACCTTATTTACATTAATATTGACTACACATGCATTATTATTATATTTTCGTTCATTATGAGTGTGTATTTATAATATTTTAAGACGAACCTTGTCTGAATTTGCAAGGTGTGAAATAAGTTATGTTAAAAACCTGCATCGGTGGTCGTTTAGTCTAACGCGTCATTCTCGTCCTACAGTGAAATGTGGGTGAAGAGGAGATCAGAGTTCGAATCCCAGTCAGGTGTAATGAGAGTTTATTTCCTATAAAATAATACTTCCCTCATCTCTATTAATGTATGCATATAGCTCGAACAGATACTCAGACGCTGTGAAAAGAATAGTTATGTTATAAAGCCAAGAATCATACATACTGGTTTTACATTAAAAAAAAAAGTTTGGAAAGCGATACAGCTTTCGAGTTTCAGCCAACGGTAGTAATATTTATCTTTATTAGTGTGTTTTTTCATCCTCATTCTAAGTAAATGAAAGTGTATTTCCTCTAAGCTACAACCTTAGGTAAGGCGTTTCGGGTCCTAGTGTTAAATGTAAAACTAAAAATAAATATAAAAAATCTACCCACATAAAAAACAATTATTTTTACATTTTTACGAACAAACTAAACCTAAGGTAAACTACTCATAACCTGGATAAAGCAAGTTTATTTTTTTGTGCTAACATTGCACTTTCTCCACTTGTAACATTTGATACATGTAGGCGCGCTACGTTCTCGGACGAATTGTTTGTTACTCTACACAACATTTCCTCGTCTTGGTTTTACTTTGGTATTCCTCTTTGAACGAGGGTGCAGTAGGGAGATGTGCCTCCGACTGTGAAAACGTCGGTTATAGAATGTGTAAATGAAGATAGAATCTACGGGTCTTGGAGAGGAAAAAATAAATAAAAGGGATTCACTAGACGCTACTTCCCTTTTAACATAATTATCTTCCCGCTCTCTTTTCAGCGTGTCCCGTCTCAACCACTACCCGCTTTTCTTCTACCCTAGAAGTTGTTCAAAAGAAAGTCAGGCACCTTCTCGTGGTAGTATTTTTAGCCGTCGAAAAAAAAAACACCTCTAATTCTATCAGAAAATCTGTGTGTGTATCAGTTCTATATATAGAGCAAATTTAATATGAACGAAGTTTCCCACCATTGGGCATTATGAACTTAGTTTACTGAATTGTTGGTGACGTAAAGGATCCAAGTTCGGATCTTGAGTGGGTGCAATGGGGGATATTTATCCTCCTTTTCCCCTAGCTAATGCAGGCTAAATTTTTTTGAACTCTTTTAGATTTTTATTCCTTAGACTGAATTATTATTATTATTATTATCGCCGCGTCTTACTACCCGTTCGGGTTATACGCACTTACGCTAATGTGTAATGGTAGGGTGATTGTGAGATGAAATGGAGGACCTACAGTTTAACGTGGAATCCGAACCACGGTGGAGGCCTGGCATTCCTCACATTCACAAGTTGTGATTAATACACGTCTTGTCAGAGGTGAAGGAAGGGTTTGGCAATCAGATAAATCTGTGCCTGGACCGAGGGTTGAACCCCGGACCCTCAGCATAGAAGTCTGACACCTTACCCCAAGACCACCAGGTCACCCTTAGACTAAAGACCAAACTATTAATGACCTTGGAACTGAACATAAAGGTTTGATTTTTTTTTTTTTATATTTCCATTGTAATGTGACTATAGCAGAAGATCGTATTTTCTTTCTACATGTTTGTTTTTAGGGGGATAGGGTATTGAAGGAAGAAGTAAAGGGGATTTAGAGGGTAACGGGGGGTTATTTTTAGTTCCCAACAAACAATGATAATCGTCGGGACTTGGCACGAATGTTAATGGAAAGGATTTAGAGAGAGAAAGTTTATAATAGTTTTCTGGTTTGATTTCAGAACCGAATAATAAACCTCTCGTAAATACTGGCTGCGAAGGTGATATTAGAAAACTGGGGAGGTTGGTTATAAAACAAACCTCCCCGCCTTTTGCCCTCTCGAGATTTCATTAGGTCGACTAATTAAGAGTTTTCACTCAAATGTCAAGAAAGTAAATTCAGAGGGAAGTGTGTGTAATATTCTTCACGTTTCAAATTCAGGTTTATTTTAGTCAGATGTAAAAATATAAGTTAGGTGTAGTGAGTTTTGTTCGTTGAAAGTGAATGAACCATTTATTTTTCACTTTTGAATATTTAGGGTGTAATATACAAACACTCTTGCCTAACTTACGTACTTTCTAAATTATTACTATAGCATGGTACCAAAAATGATTCAACTTGACATGGAGAAATCCAAAACTCTGAATTTAGTATTTATTTATTTGGCCTAATAGAATAATCTCCCTAAAAAATTAGAGATGTAAAAGGGTTTCGACAAGTACACTCGCAATATATACCACCCCAAAAAACACTAACTAAAAAATGGTATTTCATAAAAAAAAACCTGCCAAAAAATATACAAAAAAAACACATTTTTTTAAAAGAATTATCTATAAAGGACATTACGTTGCTGATATCAAATGTATGCAAAATATTTTAAAAATACAAAAGAAGTGATATTAAAAAGTCTTAACATACACAAAGTTATTCATATTTAAAAAAAAATTAACTAACCCAGCACAACACCAACAAAAGTCACTAAGCACTTATTAACAAATATATATAAAATAAAATTACAGCTGCGGTTTTATTTTAATCTAAATATATGGAATACTTTTCAAATGAAACAAATTTATATCTTAAACCATTGCAAGTATATATTTTGTCAGGGAAAAATTAAATAACTACAATAATATAACAGTATACTTTTAATAATTTTGATATTTAAGATCATTATATATTCATATAATATTTTTGCTATATCCAAAAAACTATATTTGTGTTTTGGATGTTACAAAAAAAGTATATGTCTATATACTATTTTGGATATATTGAATAAACTCAAGTGTGGCAATTTGAATTAGTCCGTTTACAATAGAATAAAAATCGGTATAAGGAGTGAAGATGTTTAAGATGATAAATATTTATGCTAGTCTCACTAAAAATATTTCTACAGTAGTAAAACAAATGATCCCACAAAGAGATTATCTTCTGCTGCTCATAAAACATCAACTTGTAAATAACAATACGTAGGCCTATAACTGTACACCGAAACTAAAGAGTAACCAGATCCATACATCATAGAGTTGTACCTTGATTGAAAAGTTGACAGAGCTATTATCGTTTATAAAATATTAAGATTTCTCCTGGGATTTAATTAAAAAGACTTTATTTAACAGTGCATTATTATAGTTGTGTGTCAGTAAGGCGGGGGCGGGGAGGCGGGTGGGGGTGTTCAAATTCTAGCACCCGTAGGTACCCACCTTCCCTTACCTTTAACTTATGTAGAGCTGTAGCTCTAGCACCCGTAGGTACCCACCTTCCCTTACCTTTAACTTATGTAGAGATGTAGTTTTATTTTTTCTCTAAAATATTGCCATGCATCATTTTGACCTATCCTCAATTGGATCTGTCCGCATTTCGCCAGTAATTTTTCTATCGGTTATGTTTTCTCAGACTTCTAACGCTTCTGTGTTCTACTACTAGCCTCTATGAAGTAATAGCGTGATTATTAAATAATATATTATGCTAAGACCTGCATGGATAAAAAAAATCCTATGAAATAAAAAAAATGCATCGCAATCTTTTAAGGATGCCAGTGATTGACAGACATACAAATAAACAAACAGACCTACCTTTTGTTTTATGTATCTACTATCTATTTTATCTCTTCGATAATTATAAAATAGTTTGTCTGTCTTCCATGAACGTTGCGTAGTATCTACCGCACACAGAGGTTTATAATTTAAAAATAGTCACCCCTGTGCACGAACATGTGTACCTCAAAACAAAATTTAAAAAATGTGATTATATTTCTTATAAATTAATTAAAAATCTAAAAATTGAGCTACATTAACGCCACAAGATAGATCTAGTACTGGCGGTGTATTTGATACAGTTGTGCGATGGGGGCTTTGGTAGCCTCTGTGCACCAACATCTGCAACTGTAGACTAAACCGTAATTTTAAAATTTAAATTAGATTTACTTTTTTCCCTTTTTTCAATAATTGCAATTTTATACTTGTTACTTTTGGGTATCTTTACCACTTTTACCTTTTCAATGCTTTTTGCACTACCTACCCTTTGGACGTAATTTTTATGCTTTTACACTTTTATTTTTACTAGAAAATCTATTTGCAGCGTTTTTTCCCTTTTACCCTTTTTTGCCATATTTATCACTCTTATCCCGTTTACCCTTTATTTCACCTTCTGCCTCTTTTGGCACCTTTTTACTCTTTTGGCACTTTTGCCCTTTTTAACATTTTAATCTCTCTTTTAAACTTTTTACCATTTATATTTTTATTGAATCTGCTAACCGACCTTTACACCCCTTGATCTAACAATCCCGTCAAAATGAAATTAAGTCAAGAGATAATTTTGACATTGAAAATATTTTATATTAAAGTACAGCGTGGTTCTTATTAAAATGTTATGATAGTTATGATGATAAGTGACTATTTATACTAGTTAAAGCGAATTCTTAAAAGTAAAAAGGTATAAATAATACAAAATATAAGGGCGTTTAGAGGTTACATTGGCTTTAGTGTAAATTGGTGGTAGTCTTTGTCACCGAGTTAGAGTACTTGTCGCTGACGAACTATCATCCGTCTTGACTACTAATTTTTAGATAATCCAAGTGATTGCCTTTCTAATTATTGATCCCAGTCAACAAGATAAACTAAAGATAATCAAAATAAATGGTACGGTGCAACGCACAAACTTATTCTCTCTTTAATCTTAATCTAAAATATAGTATGAGTTTGAAACTAAGTAATACACATTGTTGAATAAACACTCCATAAATGTACATTGTTACAGAAACAATGAGAAAAGAGAAACATCTCTGTCCACCAAATAGCATAACAATCAATTTCATACTATATATATTTTTAAAAAAGGTTTGCTTAGAGCTAAGAAAATATTTAATCTATAAAAACATATTCCAAATTAAAACATTTTTATTTTTAATAGTACTTAAACTTTACAATAATAGTTTATTTCATATCTCAAATAGTTACAAAGATATAAAAATTTGAAATTTCCGCTTATGTATTCTTAGAATCATTTTATTGGGAAAATTAAAATTGACATTTTGTTTGTAATGTTAAACTGTGTCTAGATAAAAAAAAATAATATCAAAATAGTTAAAATAAATGTTCTCAAAATTTGCTCTATCTCTTTTTCCCTTCAGTAAACTAACCTTAGTTTTAGGGTTGGATACCTAATTCCCAAAACGCCTCGGGGGGACCTTATGGAAACCCTAGATAACAAATTTTAGCCCAATCGGTAAAACAAGTTTCGGCTCTAGTCAGAGATACAGACAGACAGTATTGCAAAAAAAAAAAAAAATAATTTCAGGAACTAATGAAACGTCAACATTTATCAAAATATTAAGTTCAATTTTTTGGGATATCACAATACTTCTCTGTCTGAGGTGTCGAGAGCAAGTAAAGTTAAAAATATGAGATTGTAAAAAAATTGAAATAGGAATTAATTTATTTTTATAGCCCGAAGTAGTTTATCAATTAATCCAATAATGTATTTAAGACACTAAACATTTCCCATGGTGATAGCCAAGCGGTCTAATGCGCTTATGCACCTGTTCGCTGTTGATGGGTACACCAAGGTTCAAATCCTGGCTGGTTGCATTGATAGTTATTTTCCACATGCTAGTGAGAATGCCTTTTCTCTGAGATAGCCACCTCATCCCTACCACTCATGTATAGTCTAAAATAACACTTATGTTAGGCCTAAACATGCCATAAAAAAACAACTAAGTATTCACCGGTGGGCACGTAATTTAAAGCTTTAAACTCGTAATTAGAAAATTTGTATTTGCTTTGACTATGAGATACCTATGTTCGCATTGGGTGGTGGTTTTACCCATTTTATTTATCATTGCGATTTCGCCCTCCTCTCTCAACGGTGAGGAGGGTAAAATTACCCTTGTTAATAACTTTAGTATAAAAGTTTTGTTTTTTTAAACAAGCATCAGACCTTTCAGACAAGAATACAACGCCGGGAATGTACCCAAACTACATTTTAGCCACGGGAGGTGATCAACCTAGGATCTTGTCCACAATGGCCAACCTCCCTAAATGATGTGCAAATTGAATGGCCACAGTTCTATACAAGAATACAGATAGTTAATTAACTCTACCATCGCCAGAGCTCATTCAAAAAGAGAACCAACAAAACTTAATCATACACCAACCTCGTTCAATCCTCATTAGCTGACCAATAAATTAAGGTTATACCCTCTTCCCCATCCAAATAATCAAAACTTGTTTAACAAGGTACTCCAGGAGAATCAACATTTGATCATCGACAATAGTGAAGTTCCTAAGCAGCTCAATTGGTTTCATGATTGGATTTGCAAAGCACCCTAGCGACCACTGTTTGAATCCCAAAATTAGGAAGGGGGGAATCCCTCCTCCCTTCCCTGAAGCCGATGACCCAAACAAATTGATCGTAGGGTTAGAGTCTGGTCGGATCGAGTGAACGAATCTCAATTCGTGATACGTTCCCGTTAATTAGTGGTGTCGTTAGAGGAGTGATGTGACAATTACTTCGATAACCCTTTGCTTTGTTCAATGGTAGGGGTGTGGGAGAGGGGACTCATAATTACTTGGACAAAACCCTCTGTTGTTGGCGACCCGAATAATCACGTTATCATGACAGTTATAATTAGGGGTGCCTCCTTTGAATCTCAGAATCCTTGAGAATACTTGAAATTAAAAAGTTTTAAAAAAAATATTTAAATTTAACTTTAAGTAGTTTGCCATTTTTCTTACTATAAGTCTTTTAGCCTATCATTACTTTAATACCAACCTAACAGCCACACCCCAGACCATTAATTTACCACTTCACTAAATGTGAGTTCCCTGTATATAAAAAAAAATCATTTAGCTATTATTTCTATTTACTATCGCAACCTGAGAATGAGTTTAAAGTAAAAATAAATCAGAATATAGAGGAATAGGAAGGAAGGAAGGAAGGAGGGGGTCGCAAAATTATCATACTAATGTAGGGAAGTCACCCTCTTATGTTTACAATGTTTTCGAGATTTGTACACAAAATGATGACCTTGATTCGAAATCAAGTGGATAATTATTATTATTATTGATACTATTATTGTTATTATTATCATGGTTATCTTTGTTATTAATGTTATTATTACTAGTATAATTATTACTGTTATTATTACTATTATTATTACCACGTCTTACTACCCGTTAGGTTTATACGCACTTACGATAATGTGTAATGGGGCACCATACAAACTGCTAGACAACAAACTGCTCGACAAGCTATACAAAAATATTTTGAAGGCTGGGTGGGTCAAGTGGCCGACACGACTTGGACCAACTGCTCGACAAACTTGGATATCATCCAGTTAAGAGTGGTCTAAGTGACAGAACAGTTCATTCAATACACGATTGTCCCTGTTTACACTCAAATAATTCCCTCACCCCCCAACCCGTCAGCTTAACCTCACATTTCTTAACATATTTTTGGTAGGGTTTGCTAAAGTAAAAATGTAGGTGAAAATAACTCGAACTAAAGATGACCTTATAAAAGAATATCATGAATTGAACAATCGCAATTAATTCTGCAACGCTGGCTGTAACATTAAACAACAGTGAGCGCAGGCCCACACGTATGAACTATCTTATTTTTATATTAATAGATTAGAGATGAGGAGGATATAATTTTGAGAAAATATACCCACTTTTTCATAAAGTAAGAGTTGAAAACCATTGAGTAAAAATTCCTTAGTGGCCTTTATTGAAACTTGAAATTTGACAAGTTTTAAAATAGTATGTAAAATTAGTAACCGGCAAAAGCGACAGTAAAAAGGATTTTTATTGTTTTTCAAACAGATAATTTTCATTTATTTAGTATATTTAGTGTTACATATTTTTGGTTTTAGCACCGCGTTATACTAGAGAGTTACTACCCGTTCGGATTATACGCCTACATACTAACTAACTACCCTAATGTGTTTAGGGATCAGTAAGGTTGAACTGAGAGGAACTGCACCCGATTTTTCGTGTAGTAAGAGTGAAAAACCATTTATGAAAATCCACTTTCAGTCCACCCGACTGGGAATTGAGCCCCGATCTCCCTTTCATCAGCAGTCAATTCTATTGCGAGAGTAGCGCGTTAGATCAAGAGGCCACCGAAGCAGAGGCTACTTAACTCAATGGCCGTTAAGGGTATTCACAATTCCAATAACTATTCAACCAAGGATATAGGGGATAGGGGCAAATTTTATCTATATTCAAGAAAATTCACTAAAATTCCTCTATGTGTAAAATAATAAGTTACTTTAACAGAATGTTCAAATATTCATTTTCTTGACTTGTTAAATTATAAACATTTAATTAAATAATTTATTTTCTTAAGGGTTATATCATATCACCTATGTTAAGCTTATTATTTAATTAACATAATATATAATCATTAAGGAATTAGCTCCTGCTAATAACATAATACTGTAAAAATAAACTTACAAAATGCAAGCATGTAACCATGGTCATTGCTTTCTTCCCTCATTCACTGCCGTGCTAGCCGCGTCGGTGATCATATGATTACAAGGCATCGCTCGCGTATTACATTGAATTGCCGGTAGCAAAGAGACCGGGTTCAAATCCCAGCTGGGTATACTGACACATTAAAAAAATTCCCCACATCATTGCGTTAGAGGTGATACAAAAATATGGGTACATTTTGATATTAATTTAGTTTTTCTACAGTATTTTTTTACAAGAGAGTAGGTATATTTAGTTTAGCTAGGTCCTATATTTATTTATTTAGTTATTTTACCATCGTATTATACTAACCACTTGGATTTCGGATTATAAGCATATGAACTAATTACGCTTATGGATTAATTATGAAAGTTTATTTAGACAAAGTGAACCAGCATATACATGGAGGGAAATTGGAAAACCACTTAGGAAAAACAACTATCAGTATACCTGGCCAAAGCCATTTGTTAATTTTCAGAATATGATATCTAGATAACAATGGTCATTGCTTTCTTCCCTGATTCACTGCAGTGCTACCCGCGTCGGTAGTCGTATGATCACAAGGCATCGCTCGCGTATTACATTGAATTGCCGGTAACAAAGATACCGGGTTCGAATCCCGGCTGGGTATACTGACACATTAAAAAATTCCCCACTCCATTGCGTTAGAGGTGATACAAAATTATTAGTACATTTTGATATTAATTTAGTGCTTCTACAGTATTTTTTACTAACAAGAGAGTAGGTGTATTTATTTTAGCTACGTCCTATATTTAGTTATTTTACCATCGTGTTTTACTATTCACTCGGATTTCGGATTATAAGCATATGAACTAATTACGCTTGTGGATTAATGAGGAAAGTTTATTTAGACAAAGTGAACCCGCATATGCATGGAGAGAAAATGGAAAACAACTTAGGAAAAACCACTATCAGTACACCTGGCCAAAACCATTTGTTAATTTTTAGAATATGATATCTAGATGCGAGTAAATCCTCACTAGAACATAATAATAGTTTTGGCTATTTGATTCTTAAATATGCGATCCCTTACAATTATAATAATTGTACAAGTGGCAGCAATAAGCAATAAGCCAACTACCGAGTCGAAGGTGGCTGCGTTATCTGATAGCTCGTGATCTTAATAAAACTCACACATTTGTAGCCGACGATTTCCACACGTCCATCATAGACTCTGCCTTAAAATATGAGTGTAGAATGTCCCTGAGCACGGGATGGTTCCTGGATAGTTCAATGGGTAGAGCATTGGCGTACTAAGCCAAAGGTCCCGGGTTCGATCCCCGTGTCCAGGTGTCATTTTTCAAATTTCAGAAAAAATCAAGTATTTTTCTAGTGCAATATTTATATAGATTTAATTATTAATTTCCATATTTTCTCGCTGCACCGCTGCCTTGGCACCCCATTGAGAAAGTCTGGCTTAGACTATAGAGAAGTGATTCCCAAACTGTGGTACGTGTACCTCCAAAGATACGTGACGTAAAACTGAGACTATGAATCATAAATTATTCTATGACAGTAGTAAGTCTTATAGAAAAATTAACGCAGATTTTGACGTAAATTGATGGCATTTATTAGACTTTATTTTCATCTATTAAGGTTTTGTTTAATTTACTGCTAGAGCTTTGTTAACATTTGGATCAACCGTTTATAATTTGCAAGACAACAGATATATATGTATTTTATTTCATAAAGAGCTGGAAGGGGTACGTTAGTTAGGGGCCGTCCTTAAATTGAGTTAAGCCTTTTTTCATGATTTCGACCCCCGCTCCCCCTCCGTCACCCCACGTAAGGTACCGTAAGATTTTCCATGACCTCCACCCCCCTCGATAAAAATCCTTACGTAAGATAAATTCTGACTCCCCACCCCCTCATAAGAAAACGTAGTGAAATACTGAACCTCCCTCCCCCCCCAAAATACCTACGTAGTTTAAGGACTGCCCCTTAGGCCATGGCCCCCAAAATTGGCACACGTTTTGTCAGAGGTGAAGGTAGGGTTTGGCAATCAGATAAATCTGTGTCGGGACCAAGGATTGAGCCCCAGACCCCCAGCACAGAAGTCCGACACCTTATTCCTAGACCACCAGGTCAGCTCATCTATTATTAAAAATATATTAAGGTGCAAAACCACAAAGTTAATTAGTTTTTCTTTTTTACCAAGCACCACGTCTTACTAGACGTTCGTGTTAAACGCATATGTACTAATTACACTAATTCGTTAGGGATGAGGAAGGTTATATTTATAATAAGTTTACCGACATTTGCGTGGAAGGAGAGTGAAAAACTATTTAGAAAATCACCCTCATTATACCCGATCGAGATTCAAACCCCTATCTCCTCATCATAGGCAGGACAGCCTATTGTCTAGCTGACATCTTCGACTATTCGACCAACGAAATGGGTACAAAATTAGTTCACTGTGCAACTTAAGGTAAATAAAATATTACTCCAGTAGATATATTTAGTATAATTTATTACCAACAGTAATCTCAACAGGTCTTGAATATTTATGATGCGCATAGTTTCATTTGATGAAAAACTTTTCAAAGAGTAAAAAAGAAAGAGTCCTAGTCAAATTCTGGAATGTCCATGATAAATATTCAAGAATTGCGGAGATAAGTAGAAAATTAAACTAAACAAATCAACTGGATGAATATTTTATATATTGTGGCTAAAAATGTATTCTGTCAGTAAGATTTCCCAATGAATACACATAGCCATAACGCAAATACAAAGGTATCCTTGTGTGTCCTAGTGCGAAGAATTGGTCGCCTGGCCTGTGAATACGATGTCTAGTATAATATTGATAAATCAATCTCCAAACAATCCGAATCTGTCCAACACAAGAATAAGTGTTGTAAAAAGGAATGTTTAAATATTTTTAACGGTGGGATCAATGTAACAATATTTGTAAAAAATGTTTTGCTTATTGACACGTTTGGTAAATTTTGCGAATGTTGATGTCAGCTCTTTTCGGGGACGCAAGTCGATAAAAGATTTTCCGTGTAGATATATTTAACTTTTTTTTTCCCTATAAAAAGTTTTCCACCTAAAGGTATGATAGTAAGAAAACCTACATTATTTTATCCCTCATCTAACTTAGCCATTTCCATCTTACTACCCATCCAAATCATAAACATTTTAACTACGCTGTTGGGGTAAGAATGAGGGTGTGAAAATTCAAGAGCAGTGAGCATGTAGTGGGAAATTATTTAGTAAAAACCACCCTTGGTGAACTTAAACAGGATTTTATCCTTGATCTAAACATTACCAGTAAACCATATTAGATGAGTCTAACATTTATAACGTGTGACTACCGATGCAAGGCATACATTCTTAATACTATCGAAAAATGCCGGTAGCTGCATGGTCTAAGGAGTCAAACTATCATTAGACTTGACTGTCAATGACGGGGAGATCGAGGTTAGATACCAGTCGGGTGTACTGAGGGTGGTTTTTTCCAAATGGTTTTCCACTTTCTCCACGCAAATTTGGGTACACTTGTTTTAAATTTAACCTTTCTCATCCCTAATACATATTAGAGTAATTAGTACATAGATGTACAAACCGAACGGGTAGTAAGACGCGATGCTAATTTTTTTTTATACATATCAAAATGTTGTCGTACGCCAACAAGTTAAATATTTTGTAATCTCTAAGACTATTTATTGATTCTCAATATGTGGAAATTGTACGCAAAAGAGACTCTGAAATTCGCCTGTTGAATTCTTTATTTTTTTATTGGCTATGATAAGAGTAGAAGGGGGGGGTGTAAGTATTATAAAATCCCCGTCGGGTAGAGCCTCTGTATCGCTCTCTTAATGTCGAGGACAAGAACGGAAGCAAAATCTCTAGACTTGTTCAATTAACAACAAATGATATTGGAGACTTAGATAAAAATGTACCAGGCCCTACTCATCCGGGATATTTGCAATGGGGTAAGAATGGTGAAGGTAAAATTTGTATGGGCAATAAACCAGTACTTGCGTGGATAAATGGCGGGAAATAATTTTAGAAAATCCACCCTCAATACATTCGGCCGGAATTCGAAGGCCAACCTCTACGTCACATGTTCGCGTGCCCTCCGATGCGGGCGATTAAGTCTAAAACACCAAACCTCAAAAGGGCATATCTCCCAGTTGTCACGCTGTTGCCCAAGTTTCCCGTTGATGCAAAGTTGAGAATTTTCAATGACGGAGCGCTGTCGGTTCCATCCCTCTCTCCCAAAGTTGGAAGATCCTCCTGATACGAAAGGCGGTGTAACATTAGACCACCGACATTTTGCCAGTAGATATGACATGACACCACGCCAAACTTGAAGCAGAGTTCCCGGCGAGATTATCGTCCGTGATTGAACATGTCAGGATTCATCCTTCGGCCTTGATAAAGGATTTGTTTTAAAGTACTAGAGTAAGGGTCTATAAATTAGTTGTTTGTTTAAGGTGTTTAAGTTGGGGGTAAAAAAAACTTTACCAGTATTAAAGTAAGCTAATTTATGAACCGAGAACAGAAATAATAGAACTAGCAACGTAGTAGCCAGCAAAATTTTGGAATTGATCCATCACAAATTTATACAGATGTTTCTAAACTCTCTGTCCAAACTTAAACCACAGCATATGTGGGCAGAAAGAAACAGAAAGTATGGTAAAAGTTGTCCTCTTTTCAATATTCATCCTCTATGGTGAAAGTAGAGTTTATATAAAAACGTTAACAGCTATATAATATAGGCGTTTTTTATAACCTACATTTTTATATACACTTTCATATAGATTATAGTATATATTTTAATAGTAGGCTTTTAAAATAAAACGTTACTTTAAAATTTCAGCTAACACCACAATTGATGTCGTAAATTTTTAAGGGAAACCAATGTAATAAATGTATATGTGATTAACTGGATAATTTTGTAATCTGTTCATTTCAAGTTTAATTAGCTTCGATGGCCAATATCAAGTGATGTGTATATTGCTGACTATGCCACACTATCTATCGATTTATTCCTTGAACTGTTTAACAAACTAAGTGCTAATGCGCCATAAAAGAGTAGATAACCCTAATGAATACTACAGGATAAAATCGTTACATATTTAACACACATACAGGGGGAAAAAAGAACACTATTATTTCAGATGTGCAAAAAAAAGTTTGTAAAACGTTGATTTAATGTAATGTAGGAGTTGAACTAATTCACTTGAGTGGTCCAGAACCTTTTCAGATCCCAGACTTTAAGTAGGATAGATGGCGGAAGAGCACGGACGGAAGTCTACAAAGAACTGCGCTCATAAAAAGAGGGATAGAAAAATATACTGGTGGGCCTATGACGATTATTTCTGTAACCATTAACTCAGTTTTCGGAAAATAGTCCTGCATCTTGAAAGATAAAGATAATTTCAATAAAACAAAAGTTCATTCCCATATCGCTTGTCATGCGTAATTTAATGCATGCGTCATCAACGGCTTAATCTGAGTTGTATGGATGAGGATTTTTTTTAGCGTAGGTGCACCTACATTAGCGTGAAGAGGTGATGCAACCAGGGTGATAAATAATATTAGGAAATCCACCCCAAGTGCATCCAGCCTAAAAGGTTGTTAATTTTTGGCACTATTTTGTCTTCTTATACGTCCGGGCTAGCCGCAATAAACTACACTTATAAGGTGGGTAGAAGGATGATAGGATTCATAGGAAATGAACCCAAATTGGCGTGGAGGGAGGGTGGGAAACAACCCTCAGTACACCAGGCCGGGATTTAAGCCCATCACCAGCAAGAGAATCAATTACGAGCTTGACGCATTGGACCATGTGCCCACCGGTGTGGGTGCTTCGCATTTTAACGAGTGATATTGCTATCCGTAGTTTAGAACCAGTTTTATGAAAATGCACAAGCATTCGCGATTAGTGAGTGAGAGATAAGAAACCACATAACCAAAATATAAATTAAGAAACTCCCCAATGCACCCAGCCGGGATTCGAGCGTAAAATATTTCAGTTTAAAAAAATTGATATAGTTTATATTACTAGATTATGAAACATAGTTTATTTCATTTTACTGGGTCATAGATCTACAGCACGAGGCCTGATGGTTTTTTGAACTCTTGAGACAAGACAACCAAATTAATGTCAGGATAAAATGTATTCATTGGTTTAGTACATTTGTTTATTCTGATCACAATATAGACTCTGATCGAAAAGGTTGTTTTCACACATACCTCCCTAAAATATGTTTAGTACAACACTATACATCTTTAAACATTTTCTTTTAGACATTTATATTAATACTATTTCATTATTTTAAAAGAAACTTCAAAAACGATAACTTATTTCAGTGGAACGTTGTTAAAGCATCCAGTAAAAAAGCGTATAATTTTTTTCTGATAAAAAGAAAATATGGCATTATCCAATGCAAACTCCTTGAATATTTTACATTATGGCAAAAATATATTTCTATTAATTTGTCAGAAACCAAAACGCAATGGCACGAAAGAAAGGCAATAAATGACGCCATAAATTAAAAACCAATCCTAAAGGAACTATACAAGAGAAAGAACAATAGATTGCTTACAGAGTTCACTTTCTAATAGATCCAAAATTAGGAATAAAATAAACACAATTATTCCTCGAATATAACAAAATACCCTTTTGATCGTTACAGCTATTTAATGATTGAAATTTTAGAAGGCACTCCCTAAGATGTTTCATAAAGTTTTTAACCGTAGTTAGTACGTAAGGTCAAGGATTTTAACGGCTTAATCCACGCGATAGGAATATGAAAAGTTGTATGGATAAATTTGGCTTATATCCGCGAGGGGACGAGATGGTAAAAACACATTGACAAATCACATGTAGAAAAATCAACTCTTGACTTCCCTTATCCACGCTAATGTGGGTGCACTTTCTTTAGACATTCTTTACCCCTCCACCCCTTCGATTAAATCTTTAATAGCTTGAATATTTGTCATACTATATTTGTGTTTAATTATATTTAAACAAATAATTTATCTACACGTAATATATTTTATTTTAAAAATAAATTATGCTGTGTCATATAGTATAATATTTTGAATGTCCAAAATAATCTAATATAATAATTTAAATCTAAACTAAATGAACACCAGTTAAATCATGTGATTTACTTGATCATTCCTCCCCTTTCCTTAAAAATACTTTGTTGTTCATTTTAATCAATTAAAAAATTTTCTTTTCAGAGCGTACAAAAGACCTGCCCCTAAAATAGTATTATTTTGCGTGTGCGAAACAGCGTGATGTATATGACCTCTACATAAAAGAGGTTGGGCACCAAAATGTAGGGTTTTTTTTCAGGATAGAAAGAAATATATATAAACATAAAGCGAAACGGAAAAATCAAGAGTTAGGATAACAAAACGACCGAAAGAGAGAAATAGTTGAATAGGGGATGAAGGGTAGAATACGTAGGGATGGAAGTGAGAGGGGGAGATTCTTTCTCTCCCGGTCAGAGGCCATTGCCAAAAACGTCCGAATCCGCGTAAAAATAAATCACGGCCCAGAACACGCACGATCCTTTCCCAAATGTTGTCCTCTTGCGTAGACGCTGTAGAATACGATGACCATTCCGGACAGTGTAGAGTAGACTCCAGAGATATATACATGTGGCTTAACCTGGCTTGGGTACCGACATCCCTGGGAAACAACCCCCTTCCTCCCGACAAGGGGCGTACTACCTACCACGACTCTGGGCTGCCCGCAGTTATCCACACCAATGAAGTAAGGATGAGGAAGGTAGTGTTTATAGTAAATGTACCTGCATCTGACGAGAGTAAATGGGAAAATATTTAGGATAAACCCGTACCAGACCAACCGGTCAGGATTCAAACTCCGACGTGACCGTGTCATAGGCAAACCAGACAATACGAGCTTAACATTTAGTTCATGTGTCCCCCGATGAGGGTTTTTTTAATTTTATTTTTAAATAGCTGAGCAAAAGAAAAACAATTAAATAAAGAATTAACATTAACACTTTAATTATACAAACTTCTGTAAATATTTAACTTTTGTATCATTATCTATAAAAAAAATTAGCACTATATCTTACTTACCGTTCGGGTTGTACACTATATATTATATTAAGCCTCCTATTAATATTAATTTATTATTTATTTGTGGTATTTAACGAGCTCTTTATGAACCGACTGATTGTATCAGCACATAATTTCTTTGAGCAAGAGCGAAATGGCTTAACAATTTTGCCAGCAAAGGTATTTTCACATATCTTACAGGGTTATTTTATATAGCACAATCGACATGGAACAGACGGCTTTACTTCTGCTCCGGAGGAAGTTAAGCTACATATTTTTATCGTTCAAGAAAAATCCTTCGACCCAGTCTGTGTTTGAGCCCATGAACCCCAGGTTCTGGGAAATAACCCTTAATCTATTTTGGTCTCGTGATCATTCTCAAAAAAATAGCTTTTATTTGATTAATATTAAATATTTTCACTTCAACTTTTTTATTTTCTTATGTTCTAATCCTAGTATTCACGTAAAACGTCTTTGAAAATGAGATAATTTCACCTTTTATTTATTATTTATAAATGATGAGACATAAAAAGATGGATTTTTAATCCTATAAGGATATGTGGATACCCTTCACTTCCATTTTACATGAACCAAATTTTGAAATAAAAAACAACTTCCTAAATAACGCGTGATTATTGTAAAACTGCAACGTGTCTAATCGTTTTGGTAGGCGGCCTCCTTAGTGGGCTACCTTGTCAATTTTTATTTTTTAATAACACTGAAGTGTTAACTAGAGGTTATTTCCATTTCACTTTGAGAAATATGACAAAAATTAGAGTATGAGTTTTATGAAAAGCTTGTTTATCCCTCTCTTTAATTAATATTTTGAAAATATTTTTGAATATAAATCTGAGTCTTGCTCATACCAAGCATCCACCAAACACAGCATACATATATGTTTTCCCCCTTAAATAAATGTTTAAAAAAATATTTTATAACTTGTAATCAAGGCGCAAAACTCGTCAAGCAGCTCTCAAACGCACACGACGCCAATTAGCGTGAGCGTCCGTATGGAAGTGACGCCCGGAACCGACCTGTACCGACGCTGACAGTAGGGGATCGAGAAGTAGAGAGAGTGTGGGCGTCGCAATTACCACGCGGATTCACAACCCCCACCTGCAAAGCAGAGTTCAAATGCAATTATCCCTCGACGCCTGTGCTCGTCCCATCTCTATGCATAGCAGTCAGTCCCTCAGGGTATAACCAGAGCCGCTCCGGGTCAACAACCACCCGTAGAGAGACCAGAGGCTTAGGAGAGCTGGTAGCCTTACTGACTCTGAACAAACCATTGAGCTGAACTTAAGAGTTGGGGGGGAGGGGGGGAGGGGAGTATGGGAGGGATAGGGCTAATCATTTTTTTTCTAGGGGAAAAACAGAAAAAGTTATTTTTTATTATTACTCTTAGCCCGTTTAGCACAAAGGTCATTAATAACCTAATTTAAAGGGTAGGCGATGTAAAGGGCAGCGTAGAATAACTCTCCCCTCTTTTTTCCTCCACTGCGTCTTACACCTGGGCTATACTAATTTTAATCATGCTAAAGCTCCTCGCACGCGTACGGTGCAAGGACAATAGCGATATGGTAGCGATATGGTGTCGTATTCCCGCGACGGTCCCACACACCTAGATCGTATAAAAGACGCATACCCCAAGAGCTTGTTTCCCCCACCACAACCCATAATTCCCCTTCAACATATGAAAGCATGCAGCGAAAAACAATTGAGGGTGTTGTTCTGTTAGATAAATGAGTAATACTTTGTTTATACTATATCACATAGAAGCTATACAACAATAGACAATGGTCAGCAAAATTCTTCTAAAAGATCATATGTTTCAATTAATCGTGTTAGTAAAAGCCCTGGTAGGGCCTACTAAAACGAGAATGTTTTAAGTTTAAATTGTATAGTCTGGTCCCAGAAAAAGGCCTCACTAACGTTCGGCAGTAAATAAGTTCATATCCTACTCGTACAATTCAGTAGTAAACTTAAATCTGCCTACCTGTTATATGTATACGCTCGCTGATTTCGTTTTATGCGTTGTCCTTGTACTTGGTGTAATTATAAAATGGATCCCTAGTGTAATAAATAACTTTATACTATAGTACAACAATAATTAGCTCCTCTTCAAAATTACCCATTTCACAATTCGAATATAATACAAAACAATACCGGCTCACCAAGAAAATTAAAAGAGTTGACCGGAGGGGGCGAGAGGCGAGGTTGAGAGGGTGTAGTGTAGGTAGGCAATGACCGCCATGACAGTATCGTAAGTCTCTTCGCTTTCAAAGCGGAATGGAAATCTACGCACAATACGTACGTATGCGATACTATGCCGCTACTATACTGCTACTATACTGCTACTATACTGCTACGACAGGTGCCGGCGTGTGCAGCTCCAAAGCAATGCAGAGCAAAAGAAAGCACATACAATAATGACTGTGTGCGAGGATCTTAATGGGGCAGTAATGAGTAATTTGGGATTTCAAAAAATTCCCGGAATGGAGCGAATGAAGCCGTTTAGGCAAAATACATCCTCCACCAGGCCGGATTTTGAATCCCCCCACCCCCCCACCGCCCCTCCCACTCACCATAAAATCAGACTAAATGAGCCAGGCATTTAGTCTTCGTGGCCACCTATGCTGGTCTAAAAAGAAATGAGCCAGTATTATTGTAGAAAACAAGAGTTAAAATCACATGTGATAAACCATCCCCAAAGATTCGTGATTTGAACCTCCCAGCCTGCCCTTCAATGTAATGCGAATCTAACGCTTTAGACCACTTAGCCACCGCTGATGAGAATATTATCGTTATCTTAAAGAACAAATTAATCGGTCATGTGACATAATTTTAGCTATGGTGATCAAGAATGTAGAGTATTTTTTTTAATGTGTCTATAAATAAAAAGAGTTGATTAATGTTCAAGTTAATAGGGCCCCAAATTGAAAAATGTTCGTTATTGTTACCTCTAAGTTAGAAGGAAGTATGATAATCGTTTATTACCTGGGGCTACAATCGAACAGGTTTGATGCACTTCTTTCAAACCGTGTTTTAGGAGCAAAATTAATCTAAGGGTAGTTACCAATGTCCTATTTTTGAAAATTTTAATTGTTTGTAAAAGGATTTTGTAACGATTTTGATCGAAATAGGTGTCTAGGGAGTGTTTTACATTGTAAATAACAGTGTATAATTATTTATAACGAAGCATTAATACAGGGTAACAACTAATAACATGTAATATTTTGTTCCAAGCTAGAATGTATAAATCCGTTTTCGCACCGGATGAAACAGACAGATAACACATGATGAACCATCGGTGATTGAGGACTTGTTAACAAGCGATACACTTAAAACCTGGAGATGTATGATAAGTTGCCGTATGCAGCATGTGCCACGCGCCACACCGTGGTGAATAGACAGGTTCACTGTTCCACGATTGACATTTAGTTGTTGCCAGGGATAGATTTAACTAAGATTTTCTGACAACGCTGATGACAGTGACTGTGATTTTAAGATATATGTGATTTTTTTTTCCAGTAATTATTCACAAGTTACTGGCAGTCACAGTGTCTTGCCGGACCGGTATTTTGTCACGGTCGCAGTTTGTCGCTGGATCGATATTTTGTCTCATTCCCCTCTATTTACTATATTTGTACTAACATTTTTTTTTCTTTCGCCTTCTGATAGTAACCAGTAGCTGCAGACCTTGTTCTTCAGATAACCACGACTGGATTCTTCCATGTACCATGTGCCAGGTGCAATTTTATCAGAATGTTTGTGTTGCATCCCACATGCTGTATGCTTCATAAAAACTATTTGCATGTTTCATGCGCTATCCGGTGTGAAAGCTGCCTAAGAAAACCTGTACGATTGTATCGTACCATTTATTGAGCCATTGCGAAACCATATTGAACAGTGCTCGTTATTTTTTGTAACAGCATAAAGGGATGTTTATTTTAATTTTTTTTAATCAGGTCTGGTGCTGTACGTAATAATTTATAAGCGATATATAGCTAATGTAAATACATAAGAAAAAGTGGGAGCTAACTTGATCAAAGTGAAATATCGGTGTGTAAATATTTAAAAGCTTTGAACGTGACTAAAATCGGCAGAGTCTTTTGAGGGTTTCAGTCGACAACGAGTGTTTTCTTTGCAGGCAGGAAAAAACAAACATTGTTGACAGCCTAGCATTTGATTCCCTACAGAGACAGTTTTTTTTCCCCTACAGTTAGAGCCTTGGCAGAGTGGTTGTAAATAAATACTTAAAAGTGCATTCTCCTCCTTGGTGGGACCCCAAAGTGGCGCATAAAATAGTTTAGAATGGGATCTTCTTACCCAAATTACTGGTGATAGAATCGGATGTCAAGTATTGCTGTCTTGCGATGAGTTGTGTGCCGATAGTCCTGTTTTTACAAATTGTAGTTTAAATACTCCCAAAAACTATAGCATTAATATATAAAATGGATAAATTGAAAACAATAGTTTTAGTCGAACAATATTACTGATTTATTTTATTTCCATTTCATTCTGGTTTATGGAAGTGTCAGTCATCCTGTATTTAGTATAGCGCCGCACTTGACGCGTACTAAGTTTGACTATGAAACTGGCTCTAAGTGTGGTAAATGATGAACGTATCAGCCATTCAAAGCTATCTACAATCACAGTCCACAGAGACTCGTAGCTGACAGTATGCTGTCATTAACATTAAATCGTGTGTATCACAAACTGATACGTGATACTGTATCTTACCCACACCGGTAATCGAAGGTTATAAGACAGGCATGTCAAACTTGTCATTAATGTTATACGGCCTGCGGACCTTATGATGAACCAACCTAAAATGCAACCCTATGGGTTTTTTTTCTATAAACGTCATAAAAAGAAAACATTTGATAATGTGAGATTTGAGGATTTTGGCATGGTTTGAGGAAATCTCGCATGTGAGGTTGGTGTACCAAATATGTATTCTTTCTTACACAGAGATACATTTTCCAAAGTTTTGAATTTGCGCACCAAATATGTGCAATGTTTGGCAGCAATTACGTATGTTAACAGCCGTTGTTTTCTCACATGAAAAGGAATCAAACACACGATGGGTATTTGCTTAAGGACCCAAATTTGTCAGTAACTATTATGAAAGTGACTTCGGCACAAAATTTAAAGACTAACAGTCACACCATAGCCGCAAATAAAATGTTTTAAATTTCTATTAAAATACATAGGATGAGTCTTATTGTTTTATATAGGGTTCTACTCTTTTAATTTTGTAATAATGAGATAATAAGTTGTAATTAATTTTACTTACAATGACTATTGGATTTTTTGGAATGCGGCCCCCTCGGTATTTTCAATTATCAATGCGGACCTTCAGGTCAAAGAAGTTTGATATGTCTGGTCCAAGGCATCCCTTTCACAAGAGACTGAATTGCTGGCATCGGGTAGGTTTAGGTTCGAATCCGGGCCGGGTGTATTTAGGAATTTTGTTCTAAGTGGTTTTTCCACTTCCCCTCCATCAATTTCGGGTACAATTCTCCAAATTATATTTAATCATCCCTATCCTATTTAATGCAGCCTTCATTTATCCTTTACTTGGTAGAAAGCTAACCTTACATTATTCCACCATAGTATAAATTATAAGATAGGACCATAGTGTAATAGGTAAAGGTAAGATAAGGATAAACGTAGTGTACATATGCTGTTAGCTCGAACGGTAGTAAGACGCGGTGCACAAAAAACTTTTGTGCCTTGCTATTTGCATGCTTGCAGAACATTGACGTTACAGCGCATGCGCAGTTATAGCCTCAGCTATTCCGTCCCTGCAGTAAAACCATTCAAAAGTGAGGAACTTGTTAGCTAAGTGTATTATTTTTAACGTGTGGGATGTATTATGGTTGTTGAAGAGAGAGGGGAGAAGAGAGTTAGGGAAAGGGGAGTCACACACGTACTACAGACGAGTTATGTCGTTGACAGCAGCTCGCATACTAAAGGTTTCCTTCCCCCTCTCACAAACGGACCCGTCAAGAATCCCTGTCTTCAGCAGGCGGATGAGACTGTTCCACACTTTCCTGCCCTGTGTCACAAACTAGATCCCAAAAACACTGGGGACGACTGAATTGAATCGTCTAGGAAGAGTCTTTATTTAAACAGTTTTCAAACGAACAAGATTAAAGACAATTCTTAACTATATTTACAAATGGCGGACTTCAGTTATTAATTTACTTACATGGATCTGATAAAGTACAAAAGTAACGTCAAACACAAAAACGCACTGGAATTATATCCACGAATAAACAACCTCATGGTGTAGTGGTCAGAGGCCTTCCCTGGCCGCTGACTTAGAGGTCCCGGGGAATTTTTCTCGAAAGGGGAATAGTTCCTATGGTAACCAGGGTTTAGTTAACTAGACTGAAGTAAGGTTGAAATCTTTACTGGCCTTACCCCGTCATATTCACTACCATCATCCTCTCAACTCATCGGGACATGGAAAGAGTCTCCACGAACAGTATGTACGATTAGTACATTCGGGCATCCCCTGGGCAACGGTACATTGGTATTAGCTAATCTTTCCGCAAATTGAGCTACAGATTTATGTATGCCTAACACGTCATTATTATTATGTACACGAATGTCAGACGCTACTTCGTCAAACATCTGCTAGAGGTCAGTTTAAAATAACACACACTTTTATAATAACATCAGCTCAATGTCAAATAGAGGACTGTAGAAATTCCCAACCAAAATCATGAAAGTCATTGATTGATCCCCAAATATCGGCCTCTTATTAGTCCACTACTCGTCTAGTAGAGTTTAGGGGAATACCTGGGATTATTGCCTGCTTGAGTGCCACAACGTACTTTTATGTTTTATATCACAGTAGTTAATACTAGTTAGTACTGTTGTATATAAGACTTAAAATAACACGAGGTAAAATTAGTCTAGCAATCCGATACAAAACAATAATCGGGTTGCTCCTGTGTACAACTATAAAAAAAATAGTTCTATCGAAGATATATGTCTAGGGATTTTAACGAAACTAATCTGTTTATAAACTAAAATGTAAATCTAGGTTTCTTAATAGTTATAATAAAATTAATGTGTTGATGAATACAGTTAAAGGTAGTAGATCATTACTTCAATAGACGCTCAACAGGCCACGCAACAGCACAAATATTGGTGTATTTAGAAAGAAAACTTAAGAAACAAAATCCGGGTCATGCACTCTACATCTTGGTTTTATGGCATCTTAAGAGAGACGGATTTAATTTTAAAAGCTTTTATTTAAAGTTTTTTTACAATACGGGTTGTTGCGCAGCCCCAAATCGCAACAAAAGAAGGCTTCACCAATGCCAATATTGAATTACCATGTCACCTTTAAAATCAAAATATATGAGTTTATAAGCCCTTGTGTCAATAATAAATAGTAACACAAAGCCTGTTTTGTATGTGTATCAAACAAAGATAGACTTTAAAAAATATATAGGATTACTAAAGCACTATCATGAGCTACATAGTACACAATGTCTGTGTTTTCAAAGAGAATAAAAAATATATTTTAACTAATATGCCAGCTCATGAATTTAGTTTGATTTTTTATCTTCCTTCTCGAGGAATGCTGATGATAATTATAATGTACTTTCTTCTTAGACCAAAATTTCTTAAGGCATGAATATTAAGTGTTCTTACTACCAAATACGTTGTTTCAGATTAGAACGTACTGATAAAATAAGCTCCACCTGTAGATTAAAACAGAATGACCAGCAATAAAAATCACGTTTGGAAGCCAATGCAAATTATTTAGCAAAAGTTTAATTTATAAGATAAGAAATACATACCCACTTCGGTGGCTGCATGGTCTAAGGTGCTACTCTCGCAATAGCGGAGATATCGTGGTTCAATCCCGGTCAAGTGTACTGAGGGCGTTTTTCCCTAAACGGTTTCCCCCTTTCTCTCCACGCAAATGCGGGTTCCCTTTCTCTCAACTCAACCTTTCCCACCCATAGCACATTATCTTAATTAATACATAAGCGTTCAATCCTAATGGGTAGTAAGACATGGTGCTAAAAAAATACACCTAGCTAAATCAGCTTCATATCTGTTAAAATACGATATCCAGGCAAACACATATCGAAATAGGCAATTGCAGATGACGTTACTATTATATAAAAAAAACATATAGGCCTAGTACCTAATATAAAATATTCGTACATTTGAGCATTTGACCAATAAAGCTATACAAATATACATCATGGATAATCAAATTTATTTACATAAATATAATTCTATCTAGATTTATCGACCGTTAAGTTGTATTGTCCTATACTCCACAAAGATAACGTAGACCCGAGATAGGATTGCGTTTATTTACCTGTAGTTTGAGCGCTCTAGTAAGAAAACACAAATTTTAATTTCCAAAGTAAAAAAGAGTAAAAAAAGTAGGTTTATAAAAATATTAGAAACCTATAGTACTATATGTAAATCAAAGTTTAGTGATAAATTTTGAAGTATGTTTAAAAATAAGGAACAGAAATATAAAATGTATTATTTACATAAATATTGTAAATTCATCCACAAGTCTTGAAATAAAATAATAGCACGTGCAAATGGCAGTATTGCGGGTAGAAGGACAAATTAACATCTGCAAATTAATATGTGTGTAGTTTACGAAGCCACCTCTCCTTATTTTATTAAAAATGACTCATCCCCTCGGCTTTGAACAGGAGATTTTCATACATAACAGCCTTAAAACCAATTAGACACACACATACACACCGATGAATAAATTATAAGAAAAATCAAAATCTGAGACAAGTACGAATGCTAAAGGATATGAAAATAATAATAAATGGAAACCAATTATAGGTCAGTAAAACAAAAACAACGATCACTCCTATACTTAATTCATTCTTAAACATAGCTATATATAAGAGGTATTCCAGGCTTGAGGTATTAAAAGTATACTACCCCCCCCCCTCCCCTTCAACCCAGCTTAGGGTGGATAGATTTAATAAAATGAAAACTGGAACCCGGAATCAGTAAATACCCATTCCCTTAACTTGTTAGTCCCTGTCGACCCGCCTCGGTGGCGTAGTTAGCTGACGCACTAGTTTCTTGTTGAGCTAGACTGCCGAGGACAGAGAGATCGAGGTTCGAATCTTGGTCGGGTGAACTGGGGGTGGCTTTCTTAAATGGTTTTCCACTCTGCCTCCACGCGAATGGGGGTTGACTTCCTCTAAATCCAACCTTCCCAATTCCTAATACATTAGCGTATTTGGTACTTAAGGGTATAACCCAAACGGGTAGTAAGACACGGTGCTAAAATTAAATTAAATTAAATTAAATTTGTTAGTCCCTGTTTTGATAAAACACACATTTCATGAGTCTATTAATTTCAATCCAATAAAAATACACACTGAAGAAACCGGTATTACAACATACAAATATTTTAAATCTAAAAATCAGTCTTCAAAACTTCAGAAAAAATGTTATTTAAGCTATTTATTATTTCTTGATGCTTGTAATTATAAAAACGGTTATCAACAAACATGGGGAAGAAATATTTTATAAAGTGTCAAGTTTTCAAACCTTTAGTTATGTTGACAAAATATTGTTTTTATTTGGAAGAAAATTAACTCAGCCCCGTTTGTGGTTTCTGTTGACCTCTAGCAGACGGTTGAAAGAGAAGCGACCACCATTTGTGGATATAATTATTCCAGTGGGTACTTTTCAGGATTTTTAGTGTGTATTTATCCGCATTTTGAATTTGACAATTTTGTCTGTTCGTTTTCAGAGTTAAGTATACAAATTAAGACTTAAGCCCTATCATATGTGAAGTGGGTACAATTCAGGATTTTTACTATGTGTAGTTTGTTTGAGAAACGTCAGAGCAGAGAAAAGACCAATGGATGCAGTTTATTATCGTGGGGATATAATTCCATTGTATACAGTTCAGGATTTTGTTATCAGCGTTGTTCGTTTGATAAATGTCGGAATGGAGGATATTTCGATTCAGTTCCCCAAATATTGGAGTTCTTTGCAACGCACATCAACGCCTTCCCCATAAACCCTTTCCAACATCCAAAACCTAATTTTTCTAGAGTTGGTAGAAGTCACGTGACATTTGAAGCGCGTGACGTTTGCAGCCACCCTTCCCATCCCCCCATATCCAAAAAGGAGAGGAGGAAATGAAATAAAGCGTTAATCTCAAAGTTACGCAATTTTTATACTTGACCTATGGAAGGGAAGAAGAAAAAAGGTTTAAATTTCATATAGCACATAAACTATTTGCTGGATCAAAATGACACCAAATGTAACCGTTTCTAAAGGACCGCCTATCAAATGGTTCAAACGTATTTTAGGAAAACACACTAGTTACCAAACAGACTCAATACACAAACAACTGGTGAAAGAGGGCCCTAAAACACACTAGTTACCAAACAGACTCAATACACAAACAACTGGTGAAAGAGGGCCCTAAAACACACTAGTTACCAAACAGACTCAATACACAAACAACTGGTGAAAGAGGGCCCTAAAACACACTAGTTACCAAACAGACTCAATACACAAACAACTGGTGAAAGAGGGCCCTAAAACACACTAGTTACCAAACAGACTCAATACACAAACAACTGGTGAAAGAGGGCCCTAAAACACACTAGTTACCAAACAGACTCAATACACAAACAACTGGTGAAAGAGGGCCCTAAAACACACTAGTTACCAAACAGACTCAATACACAAACAACTGGTGAAAGAGGGCCCTAAAACACACTAGTTACCAAACAGACTCAATACACAAACAACTGGTGAAAGAGGGCCCTAAAACACACTAGTTACCAAACAGACTCAATACACAAACAACTGGTGAAAGAGGGCCCTAAAACACACTAGTTACCAAACAGACTCAATACACAAACAACTGGTGAAAGAGGGCCCTAAATACGAGAGCATTGGCGCGTATAGGAAATGATCCCGAGTTCAATTCTCGTGTCCAGGTTGTCATTTTTTACTCAATTGAATTAGGAAAATAGTCTTAACATTAGTAAATCTGCTAAAAATAAATGGTACGGCGCACCGCACAGACTTTCTCTCTCTTTCTATAAACTCGTAAGATTTCTGAACGGAATAATGTACATTGTATCATCACCACTCCACATAAGAACACGCATAAAATAATATACAATGATATAGAATCAATGAGAAAAGAGGCGCATCTTTGTCCACCTAAGAACATTTCAAACAGTTTAATGTCTTCCACAAGGGTCAACACTTCGTATTAAAATTTCGATTTCTGGTTAAAATTTTAACATTTTATAAGGTGTTGCAGATCTTCAAGTCATCGCATTGATATTTAATTATTCATTTATACATTTTGACCAATAAAAAATGTAAATATTGACTATTGAGTCTAAAATGGAGATAGATCATTGCTATGCAAACATTTCTCCTAAGAGCTTTAAGGAAAAATAACATACTTTTTTAGATACTTATATTTAATTACTCTATGGCATTGGAGAATTATTGCGTTAAGACTTAAGTAGTATATGTTTACAACTAAAGCTCACAAAATTGTATTAATATATTTGCAAATATCTCAGAAACTGTTGCTTTTATAAAAATATATGTCAAATAAAAGTTTTTTATTTCTAATAGTCCTACAATTTTGCAATGATAAGTTGTTTAGTTTCTCAAATAGTTGTGGAGATACGGAAATTAACGCTTCTGTAAAGTACCCTAAAAATCATTTTCATAGGAAAATGAAAATAGCCAGTTTATTTATAATCTTAATCAACGCCTAGATACGAATTTTAATCAAAATCGTTTGAGCAGATTTTGAGAAAACCAAATTTTTCTCTTTTCGCCCTTCAGTAAACTACCCTTAATTTTAAGTTTTTATAGACACACAGACAGACGGCATTGCAAAGACTATTTTTTAGGGTTCGGGGGGTCATGAGACGTCGACATCCATCAACATTTCAGGTTAGTTTTTTTTTACGGTCGCAATACTTAAACTTTAATGTCCAAAAAGTTAAAAAAATTCATATAATTGCGTATAGATTGAAAGTTATTGATTTTATAAAAATATGTTTCGGATAAAATATCTGTATTATAAATATATATACATATTTGTAATGCTAAGTAATTTCATATCTCAAATAGTTTCGGAGCTATTATAAAAAATGTTAATTTACGCATCAGACCGGAGCCCTTAAAGCCATTTTGCCGAAATATTGAGAGTAGCCATTTTGTTTGGAATATTTATTAATGTTCATAAATGAAATTTAATCAAAATCGTTAGAGCCGATTTTGAGAAAATCGACTTTTTCTCTTTTTGCCCTTCAGTAAACTACCCTTAATTTTAAGTTTTAATAGACACACAGACAGACGGCATTGCAAAGACTATTTTTTAGGGTTCGGGGGGTCATGAGACGTCGACATCCATCAACATTTCAGGTTAGTTTTTTTTACGATCGCAATACTTAAGCTTTAATGTCCAAAAAGTTAAAAATATATATATAATTGCGTATAGATTGAAAATTATTGATTTTATAAAAATATGTTTCGAATAAAATATTTGTATTATAAATATATATACATATTTGTAATGCTAAGTAATTTCATATCTCAAATAGTTTCGGAGCTATTATAAAAAATGTTAATTTACGCATCAGACCGGAGCCCTTAAAGCCATTTTGCCGAAATATTGAGAGTAGCCATTTTGTTTGGAATATTTATTAATGTTCATAAATGAAATTTAATCAAAATCGTTAGAGCCGATTTTGAGAAAATCGACTTTTTCTCTTTTTGCCCTTCAGTAAACTACCCTTAATTTTAAGTTTTAATAGACACACAGACAGACGGCATTGCAAAGACTATTTTTTAGGGTTCGGGGGGTCATGAGACGTCGAAATCCATCAACATTTCAGGTTAGTTTTTTTTACGATCGCAATACTTAAGCTTTAATGTCCAAAAAGCTAAAAATATATATATAATTGCGTATAGATTGAAAATTATTGATTTTATAAAAATATGTTTCGAATAAAATATTTGTATTATAAATATATATACATATTTGTAATGCTAAGTAATTTCATATCTCAAATAGTTTCGGAGCTATTATAAAAAATGTTAATTTACGCATCAGACCGGAGCCCTTAAAGCCATTTTGCCGAAATATTGAGAGTAGCCATTTTGTTTGGAATATTTATTAATGTTCATAAATGAAATTTAATCAAAATCGTTAGAGCCGATTTTGAGAAAATCGACTTTTTCTCTTTTTTCCCTTCAGTAAACTACCCTTAATTTTAGGGGTAGATATCCAATTCCAAAAACCCCTCGGGGCAACCCTATGAAAACCCTAGATATCAAGTTTCAGCTCAATCGGTAAAATAGTTTAGGCTCTAGTTGGAGGTACAGACAGACAGACAGACAGACAGACAGACAGAAAGTCAAAAACCACTTTTTCGGATTCAGGAAGTCATGAAACGTCAAAATTCATCAAAATCTCGAGTTCGATTTTTTTGACGATCACCATACTTTCTCTACCTGTAAGATAGAGAGAAAGTAAAAATATTATTTATTCTAACCTAGCAAAAATATCTAGTCACTAATCGTTATTTTGTGAAAAATAAAATATGACTTTTTGTTAAAAAAAAACTTTCAGAAAATTCAATAAAATATGCATTCTAGGTCCTTAAACTTATGGATACAATTACCTACATAAAAGTTTTTTTTAAGTTTGTAATAAAATCAGCCCAAAAAATGTGTATAACCTATACAATATTAAAATGATGCTTAGAATGAAAATATAAAATGTCATAAATAAACATTATCGCCCCATCTTTCATTATTTATTACTTTTTCGCTATCATACAGGTAGAGAAATTATTGTGATCGTCAAAAAATCGAGGTCGAGATTTTGATGAATCTTGACATTTCATGACCCCCGAATATGAAAAAGTTGTTTTTGAATTCCCATCTGTCTGTTTGTTGGTCTGTACCTCCAACTAGAGCCTACCGATCGGGCTATAATTTTGTATCTATGATTTTCATAGGGTTGCCCCGAGTGGTTTTTGGAATTGGATATCTAACCCTAAAACTAAGGGTAGTTTACTGAACGGCGAAAAGAGAAGAAATCGATTTTATCAAAATCGGCATTAACGATTTTGATTAAATTTCATTTCAAAACATTTATAAATATTCCAAACAAAATGGTTATTCTCAATATTTCGGCAAAATGACTTTAAGGGCTCCGGTTTAATGGGTAAATTATCATTTTTTATCATATCTCAGAAACTATTTCAGATATGAAATTACTTATTATTGAAAATATGTAGATCTATTTATAATACAAATATTTTATTCGAATCATATTTTTATGAAATCATAACTTTCAAGCTATACGCAAATATATATACTTTTCGAACACTAAAGGTAAAGTATTGCGACCGTAAAAATAATATAACCTGAAATGTTGATGGATGTCGACGTCTCATGACCCCCCGGATCCTAAAAAGTGGTCTTTGCAATGCTGTCTGTCTTTGTGTCTACTTCAACTTAAAATTAAGAGTAGTATAATAAGGGGCGAAACGATAAAAAATCGATTTTCTCAAAATCGGCTCTAGAGATTTTGATTATAGCTCGTATCTAGGCGTTGATTAAGATCATAAATAAAGTGGTTATTTTCATTTTCCCATGAAAATTACTTTTACGGTACCTTAGAGAAGCTGAAATTTCCGTATCTCCGCAACTATTTGAGATACTAAATAACTTATCATTGCAAAATTGTAGCACTATTAAAAATTAAAAACTTTCGTATCAAATAAATTTTTATAAAACCGACAGGTTCTTAGATATTGGCAAATATATTAATTAAATTTTGTGAGCTTTAGATTTAAAGAGATACTACTTAAGTTTTAACGCAATAATTCTCCAATGCCATAGAGTAATTAAAAATAAGTCTCTCAAAATGTTTGTTATTTTTCCTTAAACTTCTTATGAGAAATGTTTGTACAACAATGATCTATCTCCATTTTAGACTCAATAGTCAATATTTAATTTTTTATTGGTCGAAATTTATAAATGAGGAATTTAATAGCAATGCGATGACATGAAGATGTGCAACACCTAATAAATTGTCGAGAATTGAAACCGGAAGTCGAAATTTTAATACGAAGTGTTGACCTTTGTGGACATAATATTGATCTTTTTTTATGGGTTCAAACAGACAAATGAGGACATTAATTATTTAAAAAATGAAATTATAAAATTTAAAACCAGCACTAAAAAAATGTTTTACATAAGTATAGTGCAATTTATGCTTGTGTTTGCTAGTGTATATTATTTCTATTCACACATATTACGAGTTTTGAGTAAATATCTCCATTTTTAAGCAATATAGCGATAAAGTCCGTGCAGAGTTCCGTACCGTTTATTTGTTTTGTAATGTTTCTGCATCCGGCTAAGAGTGGATTAAATGGAATGTATATAGGCATTACGAGTAAACCCGGGATAGCTTATGTCCTCTTCCCATCCTCGAACTCTCACGGGAATATAGAAGGACCTTATGGTCAGGTTAGCTGTTAGTACGTGGGTGTTTGAATTAATGCAGAGCTTTATTATTTACGGGTTCAGTCAATTATTTAATTGGTAAACATCTATAAACTGGAGATGTGTGTGTAGTAATAGATGTGATGTACAAGGTAAAGTTATCTCAGTAAATCGTGTGCTAAAAAAAACCGTCAGTATTATCTTGTTTGGTTTGCCGGTGACAATATATGTTGGGGTTCCTATCCCGGATTTGTGTAGTAAGATGGGTTTCCCCCCCCTAAACGTTTTCCCACTCCTCCTCCAAGCGAATGGGCCCTACGAGGAAGCTTCTCACGAAAAGTTTTACTTGTCCCATCCTTACCGAATTAGTTGAGCTATGCAGATAGCCCGGACGGGTAGTAATACATGAAGAAAAGGTAGACGAATTTATGCTAAACTCACCATAAAAATATTCTTAGACCAAACTCAAATGTAAAAGTAGGCTTGGTCACCAAGATAGTGTTTGTAAAGTTTGAAATTGTTTAGTGTTCTTTATTTTATTAAAATGTTATATTTATGGTCGATAATATTTAAAATATAATATATATGTTTTGAATAATTTTCCTTACTCCCGTAAGTTAAAACTTTTAAGCGAGTAATGAGAGATAAACAATTATATTTAGTTATGTTACTTGACTAGCTAAAATGAAATGATGGGATTATCCAAGATAGTTACGGATCCTACGTCAGATAGTGAAAGACTATTGCATTAGTAGTATTATCAAAGGGCCGGAGGGGAAGAAGGGGGTTGAGAGTTACATCTCTCACAGAATGTAAGGGGGAAGAGAGAATGGGGTTCGGTTCCCTTCTCGGTTTGAATCCATGAATAATACACAGCACCCTCTTGTCTCTCAACCCTGCCCCCCCTCTTCGGATACAATTGTACCTTGTAGCGTCTCTAGAAAGGATAGATGCAGCCATTCAATCCCACCCCCTCCAACCCCTTCCCTCTTACGTATTCATGAACCCGATCTTGCCCTTGCATTGAAATCTTCCATGGTGTATGTCTTGTTTCGGGTTGGCAAGCCATGGGGAGGGCTTTCCTTCCCTTATCAATATTGGCACGACTGGTTTGTGTGTGTCGTATAGGTGGCAACACTGTAAGGGGTAGGGTCGGGATAATATCGCGTTTTGAATGGTTTGCTTGTTCAGTAAATAAGCGGGTCATTAGTTATTCCCACTAAGTCACAGATGAAATAATATATTGGACCTTTTATTTTAATCACTAGCAGAAGTGCACGGGCAACGATTCTCTTTGTTTCAAACAGACAGACAAAATAATCTCTTCATTTTATTTCTTCCGACCGAGTTTTTAATAAATTAAAAAAAACTAATCAACAATTTAAAATGTTATCTTCTGGGTGCACATGTTCGTTCACAGGGGCTACTAATTTTAAAATATCAGCCCTATGGGTGCAGTGGATATCGCGTATCGCTCATGACAGACAAACTCTTCATTTTATTAATATAGATTTTTATTTAATGTACGTAAATAATACCAAACTTGGAGAGTTTATTTAAGGTGGGATGGAAGAAGACGCAAGAAAAGGCCATTGTTTTTGCGGCAAAAATTTTTTTTTGACAAAATAAATAAAATATTGCTTTAGTATAAACATAGAGTTCTTCGCATGTTGATATCAACAGTTGTTAATTATCTGTCATGAGCATAACAGAATCAGATGAGAAACTTAATGAATGAAGAGAAAAAGTTATCATTAAATTCCAGAACACACGTGACCGATATTCGAGAAATTTAATAATTGAATGTGAATATAATTAAATTATATGTATGTACTTGAGCAATATTTAATTCATTTTGGCCACACAAAAAAAAATCATGCCATAAAAACTGCAAAAAACAATGGCTTTTTTCTAGCATTCCCTTCCATCCCACCTTAAGGGCTCCGCCTACGTGAATGGAAATATTCTCACACTTCTTTTTTTTTTAATGTCAAGTTTTGAAGCTTCCAAACCACTAAAACTATCCTCAATATACTATAGTACGTTCTGTAACTATCCTCAATATACTATAGTACGTTCTGTTCCTATCCTCAATATACTATAGTACGTTCTGTAACTATCTTGTTAAAATTACTTTTATTTATTTGAGGAGGGCTAGATCTGTGTTTCTTACCATTTACTTTGATCGCAGAGCTTCGCAGGAAAACGTTGTTGAAAATGGGCTAGTAAAACCTTATATTAAGATTTTTTTTAAAATTATGAAACCTAAAATGAAATGGTTTTAATCCATTAGGTAAATATTGATGCATTTCACCTCTATTTGGCGTGAACCATGTTTTAATTAACAAATCACGTGTTTAATAACGCGGAATTTGTGGACGTCAGCAACGCGTCTCAACGCTCCAGTAGGCGGCCCCCTTAGTTTATATTCTTATCAGTAACCATTTGTCAAGTGCTTACTTTGAATATTAATTTATTTTCATGTTGCGTGAAATTTTGTCAAATTGGGCTAGTTATTGTGAACTAATATAGGTATCCATTAGTTAAAAAGTTAATGAAGCTTATTTAATATAGGCCTATTCATGCTTGATGTAGAAAATACTTTCTGCACACATTCCTTTTTACATGTAGTCACCCGCCTCAGTGGCGTAGTTAACTAACGCGCTAGTCGTGTTGAGCTCAACTGCCGAGGACAGGGAGATCTAGGTTCGAATCTCGGTCGGGTGAACTGGGGGTGGTTTTTCCTAAATGGTTTTCCACTCTCCCTCCACGCAAAATGCGGGTTCACTTTCTCTAAATGCAACCCTCCAAATTCCTAATCCATTAGAGTAATTAGTACTTAAGCGTATAAACCGAACGGGTAGTAAGACGCAGTGCTAAATATTATTATTATTATTATTATTATTATTATTACATGTAGTCTATTTTTATTTTATGCCCACCCCGTTTCACTAAACATCTCAGATAGCCGTAGTTAAATGGGGTAGGGATAAGGAATAAATTATGTATAGGAAATGTACTATAAATTGTGAGTAGGTAGAGTGGGAAACCATTTAGGGGAAAATACCCTCAGTACATTCAGCCGGGACTCGAATCCCAACCTCCTCATCCCTAGGCAATCCAGTATATTGCGATTGTGACCCCAGGGAACATGCCACCAACAATTACTTGTAAGAGATAGTGTCAATTTAAAAAAATTAATAAAAATAATGCAATAGAATTATGCCACTATTAAGAGCAATTTTGGTTTTAAATTATGATATTCTACCTTTATACCCAGATTTCAAAGAAAAAAAATGGGGTGTGGCTGTGTCATGGACACGGCCGTGTGTTGTACGTGAATACGTTTATGTAACGGGTTATATTTTTTAAATAAAATATTTTTATTTATGTATTTAGGATAAAAGCAAGGAAACAAAAAGTTATACTAATTGAAAATCTCGATACGCAGCAAAATAACCTCAAAATGGCGGCGCTTCCCCCTCCACCACGCGCGATTCGTCACTGTTCTCGCTTATTGTAATGAATTCTTTGATCCTTTAGCTATCCAGTGGTATAATTTAAATTTGGATGTAGAGGAAAGATTCGAAACTACAACACCAAACTGTATCCCCCGATTTTGTTATCATTAGGTTTTTTGGATGCCCCCGTATGGTAGCAAATTTAAAGACGTATTCATGTCAATAAAAGCCACCTATTGCACAATAGGCTATTAATCATATTTGTATTCACACTATATAACGGTTCACAAAAGTAACCAAAGAGGTCGGAAGAAATTAAACAAATATTATGCGATTTGTTTTAAGGAAAATCTTTGCGCTGGAAAACTCTATATAAATACTTCATCCAAGTGATTTCCTGATTGAAACAACAAAAATAAAACAAAGGTAAAGCTCGAACGCTCGTGTTGTTTTTTAAGGACTACTTTATTATTCATATTATAAGTTTCACCATTAAGGATGGCTGGAAAAGAGGTTACTCTTTCTTTCCTTTTTGAAAGAAAACTAAACGTTAGCGCATTCCTTTCAGAGGGCAGCTTTGCGCTAAGATTATATTCTAACTGATGCAAAACAACTAAAAGAAAGTTAGCAAAAACAAAAAGCACGTTAACTGCCTCGAAAATAAGCAATGCTTGTGTTTGCAATACTGTTATTTGGCTTGATTTTTTAAGGTTTAATATAATGGTCGTTTCAAATGATTGTTTGTTAATATCTTGAAATGAAGGTTTGTTTATACAATAAAAAAGTCGTCGTTCTTTAATTTCTCTCTGCCCCTCGAAGAAAGAAGTATTGTGATCGTCAGAAAAATATAATTCGAGAATTTGATGGCTGGCGACGTTTCATGACCCCCTGAAACCGAAAAGGTGTTTTTGCGATACCGTGTCTGTGTGTCTGTATCTCGGACTAGAGCCGAAACTATTTTACTGATCAGGCTTAAGGTTCCCCAAAGAGATTATTTTTTAAATTATATATCTGATACTAAAATTAATACTAGTTTACTTATAAGTGATGAGATAAAAACAAATTTTTCTCGAAATAGGCTTTAATGGTTTTGATTAAAATTTGTATATAGACACTGTTGAAGATTACAAATAAAATAACCCATCTCATTTCCCCCGGAAAAATTAATGAGAGGGTTGATTACAGAAGCGGATTCTAATTTCGATCATATCTCCGCAATCCTTGTAGAACTAGATGACTTACTATAGCAAAGTGGTAGGACTGTTACAAATAAAAAATATTTTATCCTAAATAATTATATTTTTATGAAACCAATTCCGTAGTTTCTGAACTATAAGCAAATGCTATTTTTTTTAAATCGATGTTTGAAGGGGAAGTGATTGTTATTCTCTTTGGTGGATAGAGTTGTTCCTCTTTCTCAATGTTTCTGTAACAGTGCATATTATTTAGTTTCCCATATCTTGCTAGTTTTAAGTAAATGTCTCAATTTTAGTCAAAGTTGCGATGCATTCCATGCGGTGCACCGTACCATTAATTTTATAAGGGATATTTAAAGGACCGAATTAGCGTAAATGGCCATTTTCAAAATTTCTTGGCATTGCTTGCTATTTAAAATAAAACCAGGAAATATATATCATTTTGGTGAATAGTTTGCAATATTGTTTCTCAAAAGTAAAATATTATAAAAGCAGAGATAGCAATCTGTCCAGTTTTAACTAAAATACCAAGAATTGAGTTTGATGAGAAAATATATAATCTAAGTAAATTTTATAATTTTAAAGACCGAGATATTTTAATGTAACTTTATAAACTGTGAAATATGATCGACCATTAGGCATTGTCAATTTTTCAAACTAGTTTCAAATTTAACTTTAAATTAAATTAAATGTGAAATTAAAGATATGTTGAAGTATAGCTTTATAATAATACGACCTGCTTCGGTGGTTGAAGTGTTTAAGACCTCTCAATCGCAATTTACTGAACTATTATTAAGGTTAAAATCCCGGTTGGGTGTATTGAGGGTGTTTTTTTAATGGTTTTCCACTCTCTCTTCTCGCAAATGCGGGTATACCCTTAAATATAACCTTTCATATCCCTAACAAATCAACATAATTAGTAAATATGCGTATAGTTCCAGTGGGTAGTAAGACACGATGCAAATACATTTGATAATATGCGTCGAAGCATAATAACCTTCTAAGAACACGGTCCAAAAAGCGAGCTTCATTTTCCTATTAATACTAAAATAAATTAATTTAAAAAGGATTTGAAAAACTGTTTGTAAAATTGCGTTAAAATAATTATATCTTCCTATTCTTTGAGATAAAAATATATACCAGAGGCCAAATATTTTCTTAAAAACTTAAATTTCAGTACTTTAATTAAAATTTCATAATATTGTTCACATAACACTATTCCAAAAAATTATGCGAAATAAATTTTATTTATTTGACTATAAACAACTTATTCAAGAGATATTGAAAATGTCATGCTTGTACTGAAACCCATATGCAATTTTTGAGTAGGCCTATACTGATTATATTTGCACACGACTAAACAAATTAGCCTAATAATTAAGTAATAGGTTACAGCATCCACTCCTCAATCCGACAACTCATCAATGATATTATCATATATTATACTATCAAACACACCGAGAATCGAACAGAGACTTGTCAACTGAAATGAGATAACAAGACGGGATGTCATGTTTTAAAACTAAACAAACAACATTTGCAAGAAGAACCAATGCTAATAAGGCCTATTTCAATAACATATAAATAATAAATTATTTGTAGATTAAAGTGTATAAATTGACAATGTTATTTCTTAAGATACGATTAATTTAAGTTTAATTTACATAAATAAATATATGTACTTAGTTCGTTGACACATCAATTAATTATTTTTGTAAAAATTGTATAGGCCTAAATTACATTTTATCAAATTGCACTTTATGATTTAAAAAAATAATAAACAAAATTTATTTTATGAAAACTATGTTTTTAACAGTTTTGATGTACTTGTTACGTACGTCCAAGATGAAAAACAAACATGCAAGTATAATAAAACTGACCCATTTTAAAATAAATACGTCAAATGTAAATTTGGGAATGCATTCAACATTTGCATAGGTTTATCCTTTAGTTTATTTTTAAAAATAAAATATAGGTGTATTTTGCTCTATCCTGAGTTTCAGGATTTGGTATTGGAAAATAGGTTAGATTTACGTGCTAACAGGTACCTACGGTACCAGTGGCTCTTCCATTTCCATGCGGACGAGAAATACTAACTAACCGAGCTACTAATAATTGTCTCTACGTACTTCGCAAGGGCAATTAAGACACACTAAGTATTTACTAATTCAACGGCAGGGCTAATGTAGTAGTGCAAACTCCTGACTGTGAGCTAGATTCAATCCCAAACAGATATTAGGGGTTGTTTTATTTAAAATAGTAGTTTTAAGCCCCCTTCATGGTAGAATGGTCTCAAACAGATATTAGGGGTTGTTTTATTTAAAATAGTAGTTTTAAGCCCCCTTCATGGTAGAATGGTCTCAAACAGATATTAGGGGTTGTTTTATTTAAAATAGTAGTTTTAAGCCCCCTTCATGGTAAAATGGTCTAAGGAAGAGGTGGGTAACACATTTGTCAATGTAGTCACAGGTGTGGCGAATAAGAAGTGAAATTCCCCACACCAAGTAAAAATTGAGAAATCAAGCAGATCAATTGAATATTTAAAACAAAAAACACTGTATGCACAACTTTATTCAAAACACACACACTTTGACTACACAGTTACAACTGCCTCATAAGCAAATTATGAAAATGGTTCAAAATGAAAATGTAAGACAATTTAATGCCAAATTTAGCAATTATTTTGTCTGACAAGTTGCATAAACCTTGGTAGAATATTTGAACTCAATGCAAATATGAAATGCTTCCAATGATATGCAGGAAATATCAAGTTACAACCAGCCCACGCTACCAGGTAAAAGTTTATTTTACCGTGAGAGCTTGTGAACTCAAATTATCCACCCTTTTATGGCCATTTCGCTACTCATGACGACAGGCTGCCCACTCTTACAGTATACCGGAATGTCAATCACAGAGAGATCTCGGCTCAAATCCCATTTGTGTTTTTTAATAAATGGTTTAACAATCTCCCTCCACGCAAATCAAGGTACACTTCCTCTAAATTAAACCTTCCACATCCTTAACACATTAGTGTAACTAGTACATATGCATATGATACGAAAGGTAACTAAGCTGCGGAACGTTAAAAAAGTAGTTTTCCATTCTCTTTTCTCGTAGATGTATTTATAAAGCACCGTCTTCCCGTTAATAAATTAGCTACTGTCCACGCCAGACACATTAGATTAGTCAGTAGCACGTATTTTCATTGAAATAAGGTAGCCTGGTCTAATTCCCGATGTGGGAAAAAATATATCATTGGGCTTCATCTTTCATAGAGATAAATCAACGGTCTTAGGACTGTATGTTGTGTACATAATATATATATATATTTAGCGCCGCGCCTCACTAACCGTTCGGGTTGTAAGCTTACATACTAGTTATGCTAATGTGTTAGGGATGAGTAAGGTGGTATTTGGAGGAAGTGTACCCACATTTGAGTGGAGGGAGAGTAGAAAAGCATTTAGGGAAAAGACCCTCAGTAAAACTGAGTGGCATTCAGCATTCGGACTCGGTATCACAGGTTGATTATGACATAATACAAAGTTCTTACCAATTAAAAAAAAGTAAATAGAAACAAAGTGAAACCAAAAAGAGAAATTAAAAAACCTGTAAGTTATTGTTAAATTTTAAACCAAAATTAAATTAAAAAATTGTAAGCCTATGAGTATTACGGTTCCTCAAAATAATATTATTTTAATTCTACTATTTTATTCACTGTTTTTATATTAAGTTTCATTTTAACAATTTTAAAAACAAACAAAATACACTTTTTAAACTTTTTAAAGGAATGTTATATCCACTTTTAATGCACTTTATTATTATTATTATTATTATTATTATTATTATTATTATTATTACTACTATTACTCTTACTATTATGTGTTCTATCTCACGACACGTCCATTTCTTTCGTCAGTGAACTTAAGATCACCAATACGCCCTGTCCTTTGTCTTCTTTCCTTCAAGTCATATAGTATTTGAATCCTCCTCCTTCCTAAGCTCCTCTTTCCCTCAACCTTTCCTTCTATGACGTCGTGCATAAAACAGTTCCTTCTAGGTATGTGTCCAATTCAGTTTGCTTTGTACCGAAGAATCACATCCATCTCTTCTCAGCTACTCTGTTTAGGACTTCTTCATTTGTCACCATGTCTGTCCACTCAATTTTCTTAAGTCTTCTCCAGCACCATATTTCAAAGCTCTCCAAGTATTTCTTATCCATCTTTCCAAGAGTCCTAGTTTCTGCTCCTTACAGTACGATTCTCCAAATGTATCATTTCATCACTTTCTTCCTCAATTCCAAACTCAACTTTCTGGTCAGCAGTAACCTCTAATTGTTGAAAGCTTGTTTGAAAAAAAATCCAAATCATATGCTAAAAGAGCCAACAATGATTTCAAGTTAAAATTTTCATATAGTTAAATCACGGTATAAGGGAATGTATTCGCAATAGATTTAATTAAAGCTTTAACATAACTGCTGGTGCAGATCGGACGGGAAACCCGACGCTAGTGGCACATTCAACAACGAGCAGTAGTCGATAAGTAAATAAGTTGTTGTTGCTTGAATGGAACTCATTTGATGAAGTTTCTGGTGTTAACATCCTCAAGATAAATTAAACTTCTTTTTTAGCGCCACGTCTTACCAATTGTTCAGGTTATAAGTACCTAATTAATTAAGCTATGGGTACATTGATTGCATTAGTTTCATTTAAATAACTCGCAGTTTTCCCAAGAAAATAATAAGTGACATGTTTCCTAAGCTGATTTTTCCCCTGATATAATTTAAGTAAATATTTCAATCTCACAACTCCTGCTATTGGCACCCAAAACTGCAGTTAAAGCAAACTCTTATGCACTCTTGCTCGAGCCTGGTGTTGGAATGAGGTAACAAACATAACAGGATCGTGGGTAAAATCATATTTGAATATTTTGGCGGAAGGTTTTCCCAATCAACACAGACAGAGCCTGTGTTGAGAGCCACAGTAGCATTGTCTGTTGTTTGAGAGGAGAACGCCTAAATGTATAGCAACCAGCACAGCATTTATGTATGACTGCCCTGCCTACACGTAGCAATCCTGGGGTTATTTCAGTAAACCCATGGGGTTCGGTGGAAGAATCTATAGTAGGATTATTGTTTGTTTATATATATATATATTTGTATGATATGTTATATGTTTGTAATAATATGTTATATATATATACACACACACACAAATATAATAACAAACATGTTTGCTGTCAACATTACAAAATTGTTACTTTATTATCAGTAATGTTGAACTGGAAGTTAGTGATATATTATATCAAAAGTCACATATGCTGATCATATGACTTGACGTATGAATACACATAAAAATATTTGGTTGCTTTTGTTACTGTCAGATCCTACTATTCCAACCAGAATATTAATGCAGTTAAAATACTTTATTTTACTATTTAGTTAGTATATTTACGGGCACGATATACATTTAGAGAACTATCCTCACATTGAAGTATTTATTATTAGAGTGGCAGTTAGGAATCACTTGGAAAAATCTTCAGCCATCTTAACATGTCCCGTTGTGACTCCATAAAAACCTACATTATTCCTTTAATATCTAGGTCTTTGTTTTTAAATATTTATTTTTTAATCTAAGAACTCATACATTTCGCCCAAGACGCTATCGAAAAAAAACTAACTTCACTTTTCATGAATTTTGTTTAAAGTTTTAAAACATAAGGTTTTCAATACTCTTTAAGACAATTTTGGCGTGAGCCATATTTTTAAAATAATAAACAACTTTTTAAATAGGCCCTAACGTGTGATTTCTGGAAGCCTGTATTGCATATAATCTCTCCAGTAGACGACCCCCTTTGCATTGACTGAATGAGATATAGTAAGTGTGTTGAATATTTATCAATGACTTGGAAATCACGGCTATCATTGAGTTCAGGAACAGTGTGTATCGTCTGTAGAAAAATATCGACAAATATCGTTGTTTTTTAATATAAGCTGATATCGAACCATGTCCTTTATCACTTAGACTTTGACCTACAAAAATCATGTGCCACAAGAAAAGATACAGCCTCTCCCCCTACCCCCCCGAACTATTAAAAACGCTACAACCTTTAAACATTAATAAAAGTGTATTATAAAATAACGATATACAAGACGTTCAAACGTTAAGCTCTGCTTCTCTCAAAAAGATAAGTCCGAATACGAATTTAGGCTGGATGTGAAGCTCTTTTTTTCCTAAATGATGTTACCCTTCCCCTCCACGCAAATGCAAGTGCATTTCCTCTCGATTTTACTCTTTCTCCTCTCCACCATATTAGTGGGGTTAAATACGTTAGCTAAGATGATAAGTAAGACGCAGTGATTTTTTTTATAAATAATTATTCCAACAGAAAATAATGGATTGAAAATAGGAAGCCTTTTACTAAGCTGTAAAAATGAATAAAGCTATAAAATAATCAACTGTAAGTCTATCGACACAAAGTTGTCACCTCTATCATCTAGATATGCTATTTAGTAATAGCAGACTATAGTAGAGTAGGGACGCTGGGCGAGTTTATGACATTCCAATGAACTGTATTCTACCCCTTTATGTTGGCACCCCTTATGACAAGTGAGGCGATACAAACTAGGGGAAGGTAGTTGGAATATATCACGTTTACTAAACTTTTGAAATAATAATAATAATAATAATATTTAGCACCACGTCTTACTACCCGTTCGGGTTACACGCTTAAGTACTAATTACTCTAATGGATTAGGAATTGGGAAGGTTGAATTTAGAGGAAGTGAACCCGCATTTGCGTGGAGGGAGAGTGGAAAACCATTTAGGAAAAACCTCCCCCAGTTCACCCGACCGAGATTCGAACCTCGATCTCCCCGTCCTCAGCGGTCGAGCTCAACACGACTAGCGCGTTAGCCAACTACGCCACCGAGGCGGGTTTTTGAAATAAGAATTCAACTATATATATATACATATTATTATTTCTATAATTTTATAGATATAAATCAATAGTAATGAGTAGCGTATTTAAATACTACAAATTTAAGATTTTAATCCATTTTATAGCCAAGTACCAAATAAAAATGTTAGTGAGGATAATACCAGTCAGATTGGAGCAAAGGTTAGCGATACTAGCTGATCCAGGATGAGGCGGGGTTTGAACTAAACCTGGTTATTTCTGAACTGTAGTTTTCTACTCTCCTATCAGGCCGATTGGTGCAGTTTCTTAGACTTAAACCTTCTCATATTGTTTCCTTAGATAATATAGTCTATGCGTATAAGCAAAACAGGTAGTAGTACGTGGTGTTAATAATATATAAATCAATAATATACAATACGCTACAAAATACTATTGTAGCGCTGTATGGGACTAAACTACTTATTACAGTAGAAGCTCGAATATCTTAGATAAAAAATAGGCCGCGATTGACTCAGATGCTGTAAAACTAATTTAAATAGACTTTTATTTTTTGCCGAGACATTGTATTTTATTTGACAAATAAGTTTGTGGACCTGTATCCTCTTTTAATAAAAGTACGCATGACCAAAGGTGTATACAATAAAACGCCTAAAGGTAAAGTAAACTTTAATCAAAATAGAACGCAAAGGATATATTGTACAATTTAATTTTATTAGGAATACCCTTTTAGAAAATACAAACATTTTTGTTTGCGATCAACATTGATAACATTTTACTATTATTATTAGTTTTACTATACAGGGTGTATCGATTTGTGAGGGAAGTAACTGGCGTGTGGATAGTAGACCTCAAAACAATACAAAAAGTTAATATGGACATATGTTCGATGGTTCCAAGATTCTGATGGGATTGTTAATAGCCCTATTTGATACTCCCCTGTTCGTGTAGCTGTGTTAGAGCAGTGATACGTCCAAAAGTACAACAGATATGTATCAAGTAGGATTATTAATAGTTCCAGCAGAAACTTAGAAGGTATTATCTCGGGAACCATCGACCCTGTATAGGTATAAAAAGTGACAGCTGCAGATAACATTATTTGAAGTATACATACAATAAAGTTATTAAATTAACTTTTTCTAGCCGTTAAATATATTCATTCATAAGAAAAGTGGGGTATTTATACAAAAGAAACCATAAAAAAAAACCTTAACTGCTAAGGGAGAAAATGAGAATAAAACAATAATAACAAGTGCCCCCTCTTAGTTAGGAGGAAGAATAAAATCAACTTAAATAACTAAAAACGGTTAAGCCAAAAAGCACAATTCCCTCTCTGAAGAGAAAATACCTAAATGAAGTATCCCATTCGCGGTAGATGGATTTAGTTTAATTTTTTACATATAGTAAGATAATTAGCGTTTGAATATTTGTTATGGGCATCGCGGAGTTCCAACAAGACTTTTTCTCTTAGTTTAAAAAGTGTAAGTTCAAATGCCACTATGCCCACACCAAAATACCCTAAAACTGTTGAGAAACCAATACGTAGGTAATTGAATTAAGCGTATCTGCTGAAGCTGTATTATATTTATGTTGGCAAGAAATGTTTTATTGCTATAAAAACTGTAAAAATACTAACCTTTTAACTTGCGTTCCCTTCCACCTTGATTTAATTGTCTCCCCCTTTAATTACTAATTAAAAAATGTATTTTAAGGAATGGCTCAAACTAGATTAGTCAAATTTATCCATGCATTTAATTAAACTCTAAATCTGTCTGTACGATTGAATTTTCTGTTTGTTTGTGTCAGTAAACTCAAAAATTAGGGATCTACTTATAAGATCGAGATGGGAACGCTTTCTGAACTTATTTTTTTCAGGAAACAAGGTTAGCTACGTCGAAAAAGCAGACTGTTATGAGGTTACATTTGTGTATTATATTTGTAACCATTAAAAAATATCATTCAAATTATTTAAATATATTTTCAATGTATAAACCTTCTTTGTAAGTTCGCAAGTGCATGTATTTGACGGTGAACATATAGCAAAAACTTTCTTTAGGATGGCATTAAGTGATAAAACCGTCATCATAGGCCAAAGTGAATACGGTATTAGTCAATCATGGCGCCGAGCAATGCAATAAATGCAGCCAATAATTTGTTGCATTATAGGCAAATAAATAATCATTTCCCATTTGGGAGAAAGGTTTTATAGTTGGAGGATGACTTCAGGTAATATTTACCAAACCCGCCTCGGTGGCGTAGTTGGCTAACGCGCTAGTCGTGTTGAGCTCGACCACCAAGGACGGGGAGATCGAGGTTCGAATCTCGGTCGGGTGAACTGGGGGTGGTTTTTCCTAAATCGTTTTCCACTCTCCCTCCACGCAAATGCGGGTTCACTTCCTCTAAATTCAACCTTCACAATTCCTAATCCATTAGAGTAATTAGTACTTAAGCGTATAACCCGAACGGGTAGTAAGACGCGGTGCTAGATATTATTATTATTATTAATAATAATAATATTTACCAATCATGCCACATACTCTTAGGACAGCAATCTTCCAGAAAAATATTAAATACTCTTTAAGTGTGGAAGAAGTTTAAAATTATCCAATTAAACAATAAGGCTCAGGAAATTCTCAGTAACTTCCGTTATTGGTTATTGCAAATGAGTGACAGTGATTAAACCGTATAGTTATAAAGAATATATCATAAAAGGGCCAGAGGATATATTTAACACGTCTCAGTAGCTCGCGAGATATTTGAAAATAGGCTGAGCCCGAGATTTCGAATGGACATTCAATGTCCGCTAAATGACGAAGTTGCACAAATAAACGAGGAGATATTTAGTATTTTAGAAAGAGAGGTTCATTGTTATATTAGAGTGAACTCGGTATACTTTAAGGACTTTACAGGCAACTAACCTGTATAGTTTTTAACAGTTTAACGTCCTAAGGAATACCGACACACAAGTTAAACTTAAAAATATAGCGTATAATAATACTCCTCGGGTATTAAGAAACTCAACAAAGCCAAACAGTAACAAAAGTGATTTAAAATCGTATCCATTCAACTATTTTAACAGGTTTTCGCATGTAAATTTATGTTTCATACCGAGAATATTTTCGAACCTGTGGACCCTAGAATACCCTTTATTTTTAGACGAGGACAGTTCCTGGTTAAACTAGTGTTCTCAATTACTCTTAACTAGCTATAAGGTCAAACCTTGGACATGGTTGATATCTATCTGCCCAAGCACGTTTTCAGCCAAGGCCAATTGTACGTGGCCTTGTATACAATTTTAGAATTCATTTAATTAACATAGAATGAACTAAGTTAATTCTCACTTTATCGACTCTAATGACATAAAGATACTTTTTTTTAAAAAAAAAGCCTGATATTATATGCGCTTATCAATTGAATATTAAGTTTTGTCAGGTTGGTTAATATTATAATCGACCTGTCGTAAAGTTCAATAAAGTTAAGGTATTGCGTGTGAATTAGGTTTATTTACTTTTGTTTCTTGATACTAAGCCAACACCACAATTTTGAATGGAAAACGTTAGGGTGATTGATATAGTGCTTCTTTCAATTTAATTCAATTTGGTTTTTTAGATAGTGTATAAAATTAAACTATTTCTTTAGGTGTTCATTGCAACAATGTCTCAAGTAAAACAAACATTGTTAGCGTCCTTGCACGTGCGTCTTAAATTTAGGTAAATTTTCAGTCATTTTATGAATTCACATTAGAATGTAACTAGTATTTCTTTGACGAATAAAAAATACACATAGGTAGCCTGTTACCTGTAATTTTAATGTCTGTTTTACATAGATAAGGCTAGGTTTATATTTATGCATAGTGTTTAACCAATAGTTATCAATGCAGTGTAAAGTGTATAATTAATCATTAAACTACAACGATATATAATTAAATGGAGTGTTGTCTTTTAATTAGATATAAAAATTAGTTCAATCTCTTTGCTCTACTTAATAGGTCTTTAAAAATAACTTCACTTAACGTTCACTTGAAAAACAATGCTAAATAAACCGTATATTTCGAAACATAAAATTAAACTAATTAAAGTGGTTATCAAACCAAATTTTATTTTAATCTGGTTCTGATTTTATTAATATTTGTACGTGTATAGTAAAATTCCAAGGTCTGTTTGTACATTCTAATTTTTGTGGAGTTTCTATTTTTTTCTGGGTAGTATAACTAAGCTATAAGAAGACCAAATATTATATTTTTATAATTTTTGTTTGTCTGTTTGTTGCCAGTAAACTCAAGAAGTAATATAGAAACGAAAAGGAACTTTTTTTATTGCACTCATTGTTTTTCTGGGAACAGGGTATGTTACAGTATTTACCATCAAGCTATCACATCAGCAAGCGAAGCAATGTTTAAAAAGCTGGACGTGAGCAGTAAACATATGCCGTGGCTGTTTGGCGCGAGTACAACGCATTGTACTTGATTTTACCAGCGGGAGAGGAGGAAGGGAAGTTCGTGTTTCTTCGAGGGGGATGGGGAGTCAGTGTTTCTTCGGGAATAATTGTATGCACCCAAGTCATTGGTCTCGAGACAGTTTCATTCTTTTATAGCATTTAAAGTTGTCGGTTGTTTTGAATTCGTTAGCGCTGCAAATAATATTCTTGCTTACCGTTTGGTACTAAGCCAAAATCACAATAATTTTGTTTGGTGTAGCAGAGCTATATATCTTCATTAAATTTACTTTATTTTTGTTTCTTAGGTAGCAATTTAAACTATTTATTTTGGTATTAATAGCAAAACTGCCTCCATGTAAGAGAGCCACTGTTAGACTGCTTGCAATTGCGCCTTTAATTTAGGTACTTTTTCAGCTACTTTATGGTTTTTGCGTGTAAATTTGTTTAGTTTTGTTTCATAGATAGTAAACTTATTTCTTTTGTCTGAAATTCAACAATTCCTTCACTTAAGAGAGATATTCTTGATATAAGGAATGCAAGAATTTAAACTATTTACTTTGGTGTTCATTTCAACACTGCCTTTAAGTAGAAAAATATTGATAAAAGAATTGCAAGAATTAAAAAAAATATATATTTTGGTGTCCTTTGCAACAGTGCTTTCGCGAAAACGAGCAATCCTTGAGGCAAGGACTGCTAAAATTTAAATAATTTACTTTGGTTCCTTACTAAAGGTTCATCGACATATCAAACGTTTCCGCGCCTCGCAAGTCATGTCTGAAATAGTGCTTTTGGCAGTATATAGATGATCCGCTTTTTAAAAAAAGTTAATTCACCCCACTAAATAAAATAGAAGCCGCGGGTGGATTCTATTCATCAATAAACATGAATAAGACACCAATAAAAATCTGTTGACATACTATAGTCTTCTTTTTTGTATAGTTAATTTGCAAATAGACCAAAAAAAGTATACGCTCGGAAAAAAAAGCTCAGTTTATTAAGTTTTCAAAACTGATTAAAAATATATATGAACATAGTTCTAAGGATATGTGCTCTATGGTAAAAACTGCCTGCTCAGATGTTTAGGATTTCAATACAAAATATTAAGATATTTATATAATTATTAGACCGGTACTTTTGTGACATTTTCAGGACGACTAACTTATAATTTTGTCTCGGTTATATTCTTGGTAGAATATAAAGGAATTTTTGAACACAAAGAAAGAATCTAACAGAATTGTGGTATAGCTTCCAATTTTAAAGTCCAACAATACGGATGGTTTAGGGCTCTAGCTTACCTCTTCAGCTCCTAATGTTGAAGTGACTAGGTCTCCCACTTGTTTAGCTCCAAGGGGTGTGCATATGCTTCTTCAGGGGTCCAGTTTTACTAGAAGAGTGTGTACACAGAGAGACTTGGTATATTCAGTAGCACTGACAGAAAGAGCTCATGCTCTTTTATCGAGATCGTTGTGGGCTCTCCACGAAACTTAGTGTTTGAGACATTTGAGTTGCATTGCAAGCTTTGAGCAACTTCGTTCAGCGCTATTTTTTTTTTTTATTCATGTTTTAGTTTTTCATCTCCAGCGTCGAGCNTTTTATTCATGTTTTAGTTTTTCATCTCCAGCGTCGAGCACTCTTGCTGATTGGAAATAACAAAAAGGGAAGGTAAGCTTCAAACGGGTCGTGGGTTCGAACTCCTAGTTTTTATTTTTATAGGAAACTTTTGAGTCGAGTCTGAATGACGGTGACCCTGGAGGAGGAAATGTACAGCTTTAGAAGGGTTTTAGAAAACAAGCTTGGCACTAGCGAGGTTTAGAGAAAAAGAAAAGAGTTTTTCTTAGACGTGCTTCACTTTCAAAATGTGATAACATATATTTTCTTAAATCATGCAACGCATCTTAGCGGCACAGTCTGGGCTGTTCGCATGATTACACTAATGGATTAGGGATGACGAAGGTAGAGTTAAGAGTAAATTAACCCGCGTATGAACGAAGTGATAGTGGTAAGCCATTTAGGAACATCCACTCTCAGTACACCCAAACGGGTTTTGAGCCCAGACCTCTCCGTCATCGGCCAACCAAACCGGACAAGGTTGATACCTTAGCTCGCATACGGGTGAAATGTATCAATTCTGAGCTTCAGGTAAATTGTAAGAAACACAGACCTAGAGTAGTCATTTTTAAATCGGCTCATAAAAGAAAATTCTGAGATAGTTGAGGTTTGTTTAGCAGTTTTGAAGGTTCTGAACCACCACTTCCAAAATAAATACTGCGCTGTATTTGTCTCTTGAAGTAGCCGGTGCCCTTAGTTAATATTACATATGTGAGTTTTAATTACGCACATCAATGATCATGCGGACTACACGTTAGTCTTGTATAATATGGTTTGCCAGAAACATATAGACGGGGTTTTAATTCCACCAGAATGTACTGAGGATAGTTGAACCTTAATAGTTCCCCACTCTTTCTCCACACAAGTGCGGGCACAATTCCTATAAACTATACCATCCGCATCCTTAGCCAGTTAGTGTAACTAAATGCGAATAAGACCCGCCTCGGTGGTATAATGTGTTAAGGCAACATTCTCGCAATATATTGGACTGCCAATCTTGGAGAGAATTGGGTTTGAATCCTATTTGGGTGTACTGAGGATGGTTTTTCCTAAAGTGTTTTTCATTCTCCCTCAACAAAAATGCGGATACACTATCTATGAATATAGCCTACTTGCTCCTTAAGGGCATTACTACCACTGACAACTCTAGAGATTCGCATGTATACATGACTTCAGCTTTATTACGGTAGTGTACG